>CAUVYP010000466.1:250200-312700 GCA_963556195.1 Sepiola atlantica
TAACCCTTGGTGTAATATAAAACGTAAATAATTTCGTTTTAAAAGTTAAAAAAGCCCCACACCACATTTCCCAATTTTTTTATAGTTCAAACTATTAAAAAAGCCCCAAAAAAAACAAAAAACAAATAATAATAAAAAAAAATAGTTCAAACCATCATTGAAAAAAAAAACGGGGTCAAAGTTAACGTGGGTCCTAATGTAACAAAGCACCCTCTATTTGTTAGTAAGTTACGCTTGCTTTATTGTGAGCCCCCCCCCCCCCAACGTCAAAATAAAAAGCAAAAAACAGTTTTAAGTTTTAAGCAACACAAAAAAGTACTTTTTGACCAGGTGATTAAAAAAAATGTATTATTTCTTCCCCTTCCCCTCGAAATGTAGAAAAATATCTTCGAGGTTGGTTGGGATCGAACTATAAACCAGTCGGGCCGAAGACAAAAATATTACGTCGCTTACCGTTACGCTAGCGGGAAATAATTCAAATATGCTGCAGAAATTAGGCTAATTGAATGTTTCTCAAAATTAGATGCGGCACGCATGCGCAGAGCTTTTGCCGGAAGCGTGACACACGTACGTACACCTTAGCGTATTAATATATAGACTAGCGGGACCCTGTGGAAATTCCACAGTGTTTTCTACATCAATCTGTATAATTTACTGTTAATAATATTATCCGGTCGCTAGAAATATGCACATATTTTACTCACCAAAATGCTGCGTAACGGGATGGAAGTATATATATATATAGAAATTATAAATATTTAAAAAAATAATAATAAATAAATATTGTAAGCATTAAAACGGCCCATTTGGTAAGCGTTTCCGCGTCTCCTCCTCCATCCACAATGCCCCTCTCCTTCCACGCTGAAGCGACAGTTAATGGTTTAATTAAGTTAATTTTGATCTATTTAACAACTTCATTTAGTTAGCTCAGTGGTAAAGTTACCGCTTATCAGCTAATTTATTTATTGAATTTGTTTATTTATTGAATTTCTTTAGGAGCGTGACACACGTACGTACACCTTAGCGTATTAATATATAGATTGTAAATAAACTATCCGTTGGGAAAAAAAAAACCTACCTAAAAAACATGATTGTTTTAATTTATTACAAAGTTTTACTATATTGTAAATAAACTGTTCGTTTTGCAAAAAAACAAAAAAACACACACATTTTAATCTATTTCAATAAATGTTCTATTAACGAATTATTTTGAATTATTGATTTTGTGTTACTTTACTGAGTTCGTAATCTTTCATGTTTGATTTACTTTTCATGTTTGATTTACTTTTCATGTTTGATTTACTTTTCATGTTTGATTTACTTTTCATGTTTGATTTACTTTTCATGTTTGATTTACTTTTCATGTTTGATTTACTTTTCATGTTTGATTTACTTTTCATGTTTGATTTACTTTTCATGTTTGATTTACTTTTCATGTTTGATTTACTTTTCATGTTTGATTTACTTTTCATGTTTGATTTACTTTTCATGTTTGATTTACTTTTCATGTTTGATTTACTTTTCATGTTTGATTTACTTTTCATGTTTGATTTACTTTTCATGTTTGATTTACTTTTCATGTTTGATTTACTTTTCATGTTTGATTTACTTTTCATGTTTGATTTACTTTTCATGTTTGATTTACTTTTCATGTTTGATTTACTTTTCATGTTTGATTTACTTTTCATGTTTGATTTACTTTTCATGTTTTATTTACTTTTCATGTTTGATTTACTTTTCATGTTTGATTTACTTTTCATGTTTGATTTACTTTCATGTTTGATTTACTTTTCATGTTTGATTTACTTTTCATGTTTGATTTACTTTTCATGTTTGATTTATTTTTAATGTTTGATTTACTTTTAAGTTTAAAAAAATCAAGGAACATCATTTATTCATTTCGGAAATGAGAGCAACTCTTATCAAATTATTCAGCTAAAACTAATGATAATGAAATGTTCATATGAGGAATATATATTTCCATCCAGCATAACTAATACTAGTATTTTTATTCGATGTAAACTAGGTTGTCATAACAATCAACTCAAACATTAAAAATAATCTGGAAAGAATGAACTTATTTAAAGAATGAATATTAAATCAGACAAATTATTTTTCAAAGAAAAATTGTTATGCTTTAAAAATTCAAAACATCATGACAACACCATTTTATTATTAAGTATTAATTTAATGTTTGCTGTCTAGCCTATGCAAATTACACTAAATAATACACGTGCACTAATATTTCTAATAATGTAATGGGTTAATTATATTATGTGATCGTTAAGTTACGTATTACTTGACGATCTGAAATACTGAAAATTTCATTAAAATTGGTTGAATTTTGATGAATTTTAAAGTGAAGAGAGGGTCGAAATTCCCATAATCTGACTGACAGATCTCATTTGTTACTTTAGAGCATGACGTCATTTTCCAGTGCTCTGCCCTCTTTTACAATGGACGTGACTATACACAATTTTGATCACATTATGTTCAGGCTCACTAAACTACACTTTAACCAGTTAAATACTATTTTTGTGGATATAAATTATAATACTTTAAATTTTTTTCTATTTTATAATTATGGTATAAAGTAGGTACGTGCAAAATCAATGGCCGATTCCCAAAATGAAAAAACATTTTGACCCCCCCCCCCCCCTTCACTTAAAAATACACTAAAATTCAGGAAATCAACCAATTTTACTGAAATTTTCAATATTTATTAATCAACAATCACGGAATATAATGAAACCATTATTTTTTTTTTAAATCTTAGTGAAAATGTATTATTTTTTAAAAAGAAAATACACCTTTACTAAAGTTATATTTTTATATATTAATAAAAAAAAATGCATGATTTTTTAAATGTTGCTTATGTAAATAAAGCATCGTAGATGTTAACAATTAATTTTTTTTTTCAAAATTATTCGTATATATTACGAAAAATGCCAGTAAATACCGTGTTAATAAAATCACTATAACTCGAAGAAAAATTAATTTTTTGAATTAGTGATATTATTATTGAATAAAGCATTGTTTAATCAATATTTTCACCAAAAAAATAATATAAGTGCAAAAAATATTTCATGTGATTTTAATGATTAGAGTTTTTGGAAAAATAAAAAATGCGACATAATTATATTTCTCTTTCATAGATGAACGTGGCATCATCAGCGCAAGAAATTTTTTTTATAATCTTGAAAATAAACCAAAAATTGACAAATTTGAGATCCAGGAACTTAACGAAAAAAAGAATTTAAAAAATTTAATAATTTCTACTAACGTTGAACTTTCATTAGTATGGTAGCCCCGTTCTGTAATAACCAGGTGGAATTAGCCTTCCAACAATCACGCACTTTTACAGCGCACTCAATTTTTTTTTTTTTTTTTTAGAGATTAAACAATTTCGTTCATTTCACAATTCATCGTCAATTATTTGGAAAGATTTGTATTTGTTTTGTCTTTTTTTTCATTAATAAATATTTAAGTTAAAAACAATTATTTATTAATAAATAAAGAGAATTCAAACATGACATTTTCTTTCAAAATTGAATTCTGTTTATCAATAAATAACTGTTTTAACTTTTTTTTCAATTAATAAATTGTCAGTGTAGTCATTGACTTTAATTTACTTTTTCACACTTAAAATAAAAAAATAAAAACACTTTATTTTTAAAAGAATCAATGTAATTTATCGTTACGACACGTTAAGAATAAATCGAGTAACTAAAGTTTTAAATCATGTAAAAAAAAAATTGATAAAATTGACGCAGTTCGTAACGTAAAAATATTTTTAACATTTAAAAAATAGTTTTATTTCAAATTCTAAGGAAAACATTGGTAAACAGACGTCATCAATAATTTCAGAGTATTACGAAATTAAAAACTGAACCTTTTCAGTTAAAAATAATTGCGTACACTCACAAATAATTAAATAAGCATTTCCTTTTTAATTATAACAAAATAAGGGTACTTAAATTTGTTTATAACCTTAAAAAGAATAAAGAAATTAATGGATAATAATTATTCAACTTCTATAAACTATTATTACATTTTTACATATAAAGTTAAAAATGATAAATTATGACATTTTTGTCTTCCATATATTTTGCATAGCGATGTCAATTTGTAAACAACGTCCTTTTCCGATTAAGTTATGGCGGATTTTACTCATTTATCACATTTGAAGGGATAATTTTGCTAATTTTTAGTTAAACGTGGGATTCTTTTTTTTTTAATTCAGTGTCTTATGACGTTAATTTAATAATTATCTTTGAAATAGTTCCCAAAAACTTATATTTATCTTTTAAGGGATTTTTACAAGTATTTTTTTCAAAGTTCAAAATTCATTGAATTTTTGACCGTCGTAATTACATATTTTATTATAATTTATTTTTCACACGTAAATATGCAGTTTTTTTTTTTCGTTTAGATATTAAGTTTAGGCTTTTATCTTTCAAACACAATCAAAGTTTACACGGAAACTAATTAAATAATTAATGATAAGCGCTTTTTAATAAGCATAGTCCGTACAAGAAGTCGCCATGCTTGCACATACCTAGTATAAAGAATGGATTGCATGGACAGTACTGGGAACTTTCAGATAAGATATTTAAAATAATCTGAACTTACTGTAAGTTCAATGCGTTAAAGGGTGAAACATCTCATATGCACCGAGGTTTATAGCAAATGTCACCAGCAATCTTTTTCTTGTGACTTTTTAAAAAAAAACTTAGTTCACCCCAAACAAGGCAAGTTGTCGCTGTAGTCGTAAGGGGCTACTGAGAATTTGGAGGAAAGTTTAGGGGGTCATCCTAAATAGGAAACTGTTCAGCAAGATGCTTGTTCACATTAGTTTTAAATTTCTGCATGTCAATACAGTCGAGGAAACAGGGAGCAGGGAGGGAGTTCCAAAGGCTAGCAGCTCGAGGAAAGACGCTACTAGAGTAGAAGGCTTTCTGGCATCTGGCATCACAGTGAATGGATGAGATTTAGCTGATTGGCGGGTTGGTCGAGTGTATTGACGTCGAGGGGCATCAGAGTAGCAAGTTCATCGGAGCACATTCGATTGAAGTACTTGTAAAACAAGCACAAAGATGCAACATTGCGGCAATGGGACAGGAGCTGGAGTTTGGTGGATAGTGAGGGACCTATCAGGTTAGAGATTCTTTCTTGAACCTTGTCTAAGAGGGAGAGACTAGTGGATGGTGCACCAGTCCAGATGTGACAACAATACTCCATGCATGGGCAGATGGTGGCTTTGTAGAGATATAGGATAATGTCAGGTGTGAGAAGTTTTCTAGCATGGTAGAGGGAGCCCACTTTCTTTGCAGCAGCCTTGGCAATGTCTCCTATGTATTTGTTCCAATTCGTGTTACCTGTGAATGTTAGGCCAAGGAGTTTGAACGTTGAACTCTCAGGTATGGTATTATTTGCCATGGCAATCGGTGGTTGAAGAGGTTTCTTGTAGTTGTTGAAGGAAAGGAGCTTTGTCTTTGCAGCATTAAATGTTACCATCCATTTATGATCCCATTCAACTACAGAGTAGAGGTCACTTTCTAAGGATTCAGCCATTACATTGAATATGTGCGCATCTGTTTTACCTACATGATGAGAGTAGAGTGTGGTGTCGTCAGCAAATATACCAATCTTAAACATGATGTCATCAGGGAGGTCGTTTATGAAAATCAGGAACAACAACCGTCCAAGGATGGATCCCTGGGGTACACCTGCATTTATGTCATGTTGTTTGGATGAACAGCCATCAAGGACAACCTGGATCTTTCTGTTGGATAGTAAGGATTTAATTATATTAAATATTCGTCCAGTAATACCATATGAGTTAATGACGAATGTGTAGTTTGACAGCCAAAATGGCGGACAACTCTGACGTCAAGCTAGCGTCTGCTCAATTCAACCGATACCTCGAAAAAGTGGTCGCTCGTTTAATTGTGAAAATAAACATTTTAATTGTGAAAATAAACTTTTAAATTTAACACTGTTCGATTTCGGCGGAATTTTGTTTGCGCTGTTCCAAATGAATAAAATGCATTCCATATGTAAAGACGTACAACCAACCATCGAGCTTTGCTTAGTTTATATTTCCTTACGGGAATTTACACTGGAAACGGCTAATTGTTTTGAAACTTTGCAGTGGTTAGTAAGGCATGGATTAATTAATGCCAATTGCAAATGTCATCAAATGGATGTTCTTTTATTGATAATTACTGTTGGACGTGCAGTACATATCAGAAAATAATAGAACATACTTGTTGGATCGTTCTTTGAACATTCCCTCATAAAGTTAGAAAAATTGATTGAAATTATATATTGGTGGTCTATAGAGGAGTCTCAGGTGAACGTGTGCTATGGTTGATTCGTACAATTTCATTAGATAAATTTGCACACTTCATTTGCTTGACAATCCTCTGGAGATAGGTTATTGGAATTTATTAACGTCCCCCTCACTGACTGGCTGCAGCCTTGTCCCTTAAGGGTCTCACAGATTGGCTGTCAGGCATCCCAACCCCTACTCCCTTAGGGGTCACGTGAGTCAGCCCATAAAAACGCTTGCACGCTGTGTCCCGGCCTCTTTTTGACCCACCTTTTGAACCTGGTAGGACCGCGGCTGGATCCTTCTAAAACAAAGCCATCGACGGCAGTCGCAGAGAGCCCCCACTCCTTCCTGTTACCAATCATCTTGGACTGAAGTGATTACATCTCGACAAGAGCCAGAATTGGAGGCGGGTGCACGTGCAACCTGTTACCAGAACTCCCACAAGATAAGTTTGCGAAGCACGTTTTCGCAAACCTAAATTAACTTCCTCCTTTCTGAACTTTGAACTCACCATTTATTGTATATATTTGCCCTCATGTTTTCTTACAAGTTAAACTGTTTAAAACTTATATACGATTGTTGTTGTCTTCCTTTTCACAAAAGCTGTTGCCCTGTTTCTATTTTGCTCTTATCTACATAATTGTTATTGCATATTATAGTGCGAGAATTGAACTTTCTTCCAGGGATATTTAATCCCAAGGACCTGGTCGGACCGTTGAAATTAATGAAAGTAAGTTTATGAATCGAAAACATCACCGTGGAATATATAAAAAATGTTGGTTATTTCGGAAAAATTTTGGTTAAAAGCTTTGTTGATTTTATTTTAACAAAAAAATTGTACAAGGGAAAAACAATGATTTTCTAAAAAAAAAAAAAAAAAAAAAAAACACTGCAAAAAAGTTTGTTAAATTGTACATTAATGTTAGTTATCTCTCGGAAAAATATTGGTTAAAAGTTTTGTTGATTTTATTTTCACAATAAATTTGTAAAAAGGAAATATTTTTTTATTGTACGTTGTTTCATGTAACGAGGGACTACTTTTTCGAGGCACCGGTTGAATAGAGCAGACGCTTGTTTGACGTCAGAGTTGTACGCCATTTTGGCTGTCAAACTACACATTTTATGAGAAGACCTTTATGCTTTGGATATATCAAGCGCTACCGCCCTACCTTCACCTGCCTTATACAGTGTATGGAATATGCGTTCAGAGATGACCGTTAGGATACCCGCAGTAGACCGTGCTTGTCTAAATCCATACTGATGGTCAGAAAGAAGTTTAGCGGCAGCACTTTTCCTGGCCCGTAGCGGCTGCCAGCGCCAAATTGCTCAAGTGACTCAATCACAGTCATTTAAAAATAAAGAATAGTCTTCAATATTAAAGATAAGCATATAATTGTCTCTCCCCCCCCCCCCCCTCGAATACATTTTTTTCGGTTTATTTTTATTTTTCTACTTTTCCACCGGCCGCCAGCGCCAAATGGCTCAAGTGACTCAATCGCAGTCATTTAAAAATAAAGAATAGTCTTCAATATATATTTTTTTCGGTTTATTTTTATTTTTCTACTTTTCCACCCGCCACCACCAGGCGGTTGGCTCACGTGAACACCCATTATAAATAATAAAAAAAACAATATTTCATATATATATATATATATATATATATATAGTATAAGTGTTACTACAGTTTTAGAAGCGTCGTTAGTAGATATATTTGAAAATTTCTTTGAGAAACCAGTAAACAGACGCGTGAATTCATATCAATAAATGAAAATTTATTTAATCATTTTTTTTTTTTTCTTTTCTTATAATCACAAATTTTCGGTTTTAACAAACCATCATCATGGTAAACAGACATTGTATTTCTTCTTTTTTTTTTTTTTTCCTGGTAAAATCTGCCGGCGTGGCCGAAGATGTACGATCTCCTCCGATGTTTTTGGGGAGTTTTTTTTTTATTATATGTCCGATATTGTAGTGAAGGCCCTGGTTGGCCGAGGTTAATAGTATAAGTGTTACTACAGTTTTAGAAGCGTCGTTAGTAGATATATTTGAAAATTTCTTTGAGAAACCAGTAAACAGACGCGTGAATTCATATCAATAAATGAAAATTTATTTAATCATTTTTTTTTTTTCTTTTCTTATAATCACAAATTTTCGGTTTTAACAAACCATCATCATGGTAAACAGACATTGTATTTCTTCTTTTTTTTTTTTTTCCTGGTAAAATCTGCCGGCGTGGCCGAAGATGTACGATCTCCTCCGATGTTTTTGGGGAGTTTTTTTTTTATTATATGTCCGATATTGTAGTGAAGGCCCTGGTTGGCCGAGGTTAATAGTATAAGTGTTACTACAGTTTTAGAAGCGTCGTTAGTAGATATATTTGAAAATTTCTTTGAGAAACCAGTAAACAGACGCGTGAATTCATATCAATAAATGAAAATTTATTTAATCATTTTTTTTTTTTCTTTTCTTATAATCACAAATTTTCGGTTTTAACAAACCATCATCATGGTAAACAGACATTGTATTTCTTCTTTTTTTTTTTTTTCCTGGTAAAATCTGCCGGCGTGGCCGAAGATGTACGATCTCCTCCGATGTTTTTGGGGAGTTTTTTTTTTATTATATGTCCGATATTGTAGTGAAGGCCCTGGTTGGCCGAGGTTAATAGTATAAGTGTTACTACAGTTTTAGAAGCGTCGTTAGTAGATATATTTGAAAATTTCTTTGAGAAACCAGTAAACAGACGCGTGAATTCATATCAATAAATGAAAATTTATTTAATCATTTTTTTTTTTTTCTTTTCTTATAATCACAAATTTTCGGTTTTAACAAACCATCATCATGGTAAACAGACATTGTATTTCTTCTTTTTTTTTTTTTTCCTGGTAAAATCTGCCGGCGTGGCCGAAGATGTACGATCTCCTCCGATGTTTTTGGGGAGTTTTTTTTTTATTATATGTCCGATATTGTAGTGAAGGCCCTGGTTGGCCGAGGTTAATAGTATAAGTGTTACTACAGTTTTAGAAGCGTCGTTAGTAGATATATTTGAAAATTTCTTTGAGAAACCAGTAAACAGACGCGTGAATTCATATCAATAAATGAAAATTTATTTAATCATTTTTTTTTTTTTCTTTTCTTATAATCACAAATTTTCGGTTTTAAAAAACCATCATCATGGTAAACAGACATTGTATTTCTTCTTTTTTTTTTTTTTTCCTGGTAAAATCTGCCGGCGTGGCCGAAGATGTACGATCTCCTCCGATGTTTTTGGGGAGTTTTTTTTTTATTATATGTCCGATATTGTAGTGAAGGCCCTGGTTGGCCGAGGTTAATAGTATAAGTGTTACTACAGTTTTAGAAGCGTCGTTAGTAGATATATTTGAAAATTTCTTTGAGAAACCAGTAAACAGACGCGTGAATTCATATCAATAAATGAAAATTTATTTAATCATTTTTTTTTTTTCTTTTCTTATAATCACAAATTTTCGGTTTTAACAAACCATCATCATGGTAAACAGACATTGTATTTCTTCTTTTTTTTTTTTTTTCCTGGTAAAATCTGCCGGCGTGGCCGAAGATGTACGATCTCCTCCGATGTTTTTGGGGAGTTTTTTTTTTATTATATGTCCGATATTGTAGTGAAGGCCCTGGTTGGCCGAGGTTAATAGTATAAGTGTTACTACAGTTTTAGAAGCGTCGTTAGTAGATATATTTGAAAATTTCTTTGAGAAACCAGTAAACAGACGCGTGAATTCATATCAATAAATGAAAATTTATTTAATCATTTTTTTTTTTTTCTTTTCTTATAATCACAAATTTTCGGTTTTAACAAACCATCATCATGGTAAACAGACATTGTATTTCTTCTTTTTTTTTTTTTTCCTGGTAAAATCTGCCGGCGTGGCCGAAGATGTACGATCTCCTCCGATGTTTTTGGGGAGTTTTTTTTTTATTATATGTCCGATATTGTAGTGAAGGCCCTGGTTGGCCGAGGTTAATAGTATAAGTGTTACTACAGTTTTAGAAGCGTCGTTAGTAGATATATTTGAAAATTTCTTTGAGAAACCAGTAAACAGACGCGTGAATTCATATCAATAAATGAAAATTTATTTAATCATTTTTTTTTTTTTCTTTTCTTATAATCACAAATTTTCGGTTTTAACAAACCATCATCATGGTAAACAGACATTGTATTTCTTCTTTTTTTTTTTTTTTCCTGGTAAAATATATATATATATGTGTGTGTGTGTGTGTGTGTGTGTGTGTGTGTGTGTGTGTGTGTGAAATATTGTTTTTAAAAAAATTTATAATGGGTCTTTTTTTTTTAATTTATAATGGGTTTCTAAATAACAACGTTATTATATCAGCGCTGTCCTTAAAGTGCAAAAGATTAAGTATAACATTAAAGATACTAAAAAAAATTGTATTCGGGGGGGGGGAATAAAATGACAATTATATGCTTATTTTTAATATTGAAGACTATTCTTTCTTTTTAAATGACGCCATTTGGCGCTGGCGGCCGCTGGGGGCCGCTGCAGGCCAGGAAAAGTGCCACCCGAAGTTTAGCATTAACGAGGTGACGAACTATAACTTGACTGATTAAGGATTCAAAGATTTTAGCGAAGATCGGGAGTAGACTGATAGGCGACTGAAATTTCATTGTGTTTGTGAAAGCGCACATTCTGGAAATGTTTCAATGTCCGATAATACCTGACCAGGCAGGAAACATCAGAAAACAGGGAAGGGCATCTAGATCGAAACGAGAAAACCTACATAACACAACATCTATTCAAGGGGGAAGAACTCTTATTTAATTTAATACAGGCTTCGGATTATCTCCCTTGCTCTTATTAATTCAATTATAGAACCTGTCTTTTTTTTCTAATTGAAGGGAGAGAACTCAGTATTTTTTTTAGTTTTTTTAAATATCTTATAGACTCCCTTACACCCAATAATTGGTCCCCCGATTTATAAAATCGGTGGACCTATGTTTTGAAGCATTTCCGTCCGTCCGGATTTTTCTCCGCAACCATCCATTGAATTTCTCTGAAATTTTGCATGAAGTTGTAACTTTGGTCAGGTTAAAAAGTGACATTCTCCGATTTAAAAAAAAATCTGGTTAGCCCCTCAGGGGGTAAAAAGGCCCCGAAAGTGCAAAAAATGACATTTTTTGCCCCATAACTTTTCATCCATTCCATTCAATTTCTCTGAAACTTGGCCAAAATGTGGAGACAATTGTTCCTAATAGAAAATAAGTATCGCTGACCTTGAACAAAATCTGGTTCGCGCCCCCAGGGGGTCAAAAGCCCCCAAAATTGCAAAAAATGACCCTTTTCTCCCATAACGTTTGATCCATCTATTCAATTTTTTTTAAACTTGGCCAAAATGTAGAGGCAATTGTTCTGGATATAAAATGAGCATCCTTGACATCAGAAAAATTCTGGTTCGCGCCCCCAGGGGGTCAAAAATGCCCCAAATTGCTCAAATTCATTGCATTTTACACTCGCCACATCGAGTCACATACAGAGGGGGACCACGCATGCGCGGCTTGTTATTATTTGTTTTCAGCTTGCTATGTGACAGTAATTCTTTTTGATTAAGTTACCATTTCGTGGGTTACCAACACTAAAATGTTACTTTTATTTACGCCATACTGTTACACTTCACAACTTTGTTGTGGTAAAAAGGCATAATAAGGGCGACTGACCGGCTAGTGGGCCGTGCGCAAAACCAATTGGGCCTTTTTATGGCCAAATGTCACGAATTTGGTGTGTTTTGGCCATCGAAAATTCCGTTTGGCTTTTTTTGTGTGAATAATAGAGTTCACTTATGCGGGGCCAGGCGTATCGCAAAATTGAAAACAAACACAAATACTTCGCTAAAAATGAAGAAAAAACACAGAAAAAACAAAATTTTAAATTAAAAAAAAAATTTTTTTGTAAAAATTAAAAAGTACCCTTTTCTCGCAAAAAAAACACTTTTAAAATGTAACCAGGAGTTTTCTATATTCTGTATATAAATACTCGTGTCACTTCGCTAAAAATGAAAAACAAACACAAAAAATAAAATAAAAAAATATAACCAAATATTCTGAAGTTTACAGACAATACCACAGATATATATATACAGGACCGGCGGCACAGTTATAAAAGTGTGAGGGTGGGGGGCCCTCCTAAAAAGTGGGTGGGGGGCGGTTAAACACATGCGTATATAACTTCATTATTGATGACCGTAAAATGGGGGGGGGGCAAGTCAAAAAGGGGGGGGGGCTTGAGCACCCCCCCCCCCGCCCCCGGTGCCGCCGTCCATGTTATATATATATATATATATATATATATATATATATATATATATATGGGTAGATAAAAGGATAAAACAATCCGACGGGATGAAATTTAAAAATGGAACAGTGGAAGACCCATAAGCTCAACGTTTCACCCGGTGTGATGTGGGTTTTTTCAAGAGCGGATGAAAAGTGTGCTAAAAGAAAATTAATTTTCTCTACATATTGTACAGAAATTTCGCAGAGAATTCCACCGAATTTCGTTATTCTTTTTTCAAAATCTGATCAAAATAGCATTCGTTAAGTTAAGCCACTATATTTAGTTATTTCTTTGGTAATCATTACTATTACGGACAAAAAAATATTTTAAATGGTATACTGTTGGGAAATTAGTAAAAAAAAAAAAAAAAACAATTTATTTGGCCTTGCCTACGCATTTGTGACCTATTTGCGTTAAAAATATAAAATTTAACATTTAAAAGAAGTTTTAAGCAATTTTATTTGCAATAAATAGACACTTTGAATAAAATAATCCGGTTATGTACTTACTTCCTGAATGTTTGAACGCGGATTATTTTACTCAGTCACTATTTACAGCAAATTAAATTGCTTTCTTTTTAAAAATGAAATATTATTTTTTTCTAACGCAAATAGGTCACAAATGAGTAGGTTAAGCAAACAAACAAAAAAAAATATTTTGCTTTTAGTTGTGTCGCCGATTTCAGTTGGGAGTCAATTCACCGAGGCAGAGACTCCATTGTAAGCCAATCCGTGTAAGGAAGAAAAAAACAGTCCTTCGATGGTTCTCAGGAACTAGGGGGTGTGAGGTGAATTTGTAGAAGTCTTGCACAAAATTTGCTCATCCGCTGTAGAGATAGGCATGTACTGGAATTTGCAATTAACAAACTGCGGAGATGAAAGATTCAGATCCTCAAAGGATAGCTGATCAAGAGCTATTTGACGGAGGTCAATATCTTCTGATGAATAGATAGCGCTGATGGGTAGACAAGATAGTGTGTCTGCAGCAGTGTTCTGTGAACCGGATGTATGCCGTATGTCGATGGAGAACTGGGAAGTGAAGTGCAAATGTCTAGATTCTTGAGGGGAATATTTGTCCGGCTGAGCACGTAGCGTGAATGTAAGTGGACGATGATCAGTTTAAATGATAAATTGCCAACCTTCCAACGTGTGGCGAAAATGTTTAATAGCTAAGTAAATAGCCAAGAGTTCATGTCTGAAAGTACTGTAACGGCTTTCAGTAGGAGTCAGTCTCCGAGCAAAGTATGACAAAGGTTGAATTTGTTGCTGATGATGTTGCTGTAAGACTGTGCCAACAGCTGAATTGGAAACATCAACGACAATAGAAAATTCAGAATCAGGTATGGGATGTGATAGCAATGATGTATCTGCAAGCTTTTTCTTTGCCTCATGAATGGCTAGCAGTTATCAAGTGAAACGGGTTCATCCTTCTTCTTTCTATTTTTCAACAGATCCGTCAGAGGAGTGAGTGAGTATGTCAGCACAATGTCGAATGAAACGTCTGTAATCGTTCAATAATCCAAGTAAATGTCGCAATTGATGTAGTGAAGTTGGAGGATGTAGATCGAGCAGAGCTTTGACTTTTTCTAGAAGGGGTGAAAATACCTTTCGAGTTTAAAACATGACCCAAGTAAACAAGACTTGTGGCATCAAAAGTATATTTAACAGGATTTATCATAACATGGTAACGCTGCAAATGCTAAAAAAGAAGATGGAGATGTTTTAAATATTCCTCTGGTGAGGAGCTAGCTATCAGGATGTCGTCTATATAGTTATACACAAAGTTTAAGTCACGGACTACCTCATCTATAAAACGTTGAAAAGTGCTAGCTGCATTATGTAAGTCGAATGGAAGAGTCAAAAATTCAAAAGCACCAAAAGTAGTAACAGTGGTCTTAGGAATATCTGCAGGATTAACCGGTATTTGATGGTAAGCCTTTACAAGATCCAACTTTGAATTTTTTTTTTTTAAAACAGCGGTCTTAGGAATATCTGCAAGATTAACCGGTATTTGGTGGTAAGCCTTTACAAGATCTAACTTTGAATTTTTTTTTTTTAAAACAGCGGTCTTAGGAATATCTACAAGATTAACCGGTATTTGGTGGTAAGCCTTTACAAGATCTAACTTTGAAATTTTTTTTTTTAAAACAGCGGTCTTAGGAATATCTGCAAGATTAACCGGTATTTGGTGGTAAGCCTTTACAAGATCCAACTTTGAAAATATTTTACAACCGTGCAAGGATGAAGCAAAATCTTGAATATAAGGAATAGGCTAACGATCAGGAACAGTAGCAGAGTTTAGTCAACAGAAATCTCATGTAGGACGCCAGTTACCAGAACGCTTCGGAACCACGTGTAAAGAAGGTTGCCCAATGACTAGATGAGGGTCAAATAATACCCAGCTGGAGCATGTGATTAAATTCATGCATGTCTGCCTTTAACTTCTCTGGAGAGAAGCGTCGAAGACGTTTCAATGAGATGCATAGTAGAATGAGCAGGTTTGTTTATTACAAAATTTAAGTTCGTCAGGTCAGGAAAAGAATTCAACAACAAATCATAAGGGTTATCAGTAGAAGCTACAAAAGATACAGGACTAGTAAGCTGTTCGAAAGCTTTTCTACCAGATAATGATAGGTTAGTACTAGAATCTGTCGCCTGCGCCTATGCATGTCCACCATCAAGTCCAAGTGGTGCAAGAAATCTGCACCTAAGATAAGGGTGGGACATCAGCAATGATAAATATCCAGGTGAAATCTCTGCGTAGTTGCAAGTCCAAGGATCATGAAACTTGACCAAACATGGGCACTGGAGAATGGTTTACAGCCTGAAGAACAACCGTTGAAGTAGAAGACTTCTCTTTGAAAAAGTTTAGAGGCCAGATGTTACATGCAGCTTCTGTATCGACCAACAAATGATACTGAGAAAAACATCCTTTAAGTATAACGTACGACCGATTGGCAGCTTATGAGGAGTAAGTGTCATGCTCACCTCGTTTCCCTGGTCCCAGGGGATGTACGCACAGGGCTTGTTGCAGCAGCGGTACAAACCACCAAAGTGTCTGTGGTACATGCAATACCTATGAGAATTCCTATGATATTATACAGGCAAAAGAGAGCGATGACAGTGTCGACGCCCAGGTGACAGGTCCCTAGATAACCTTAATGTCTCTAGTTCCCTTGTAAGGTTTTGATAGCCTTTTGCATGGATGTATAAGCCGGGTCAGGTGATGGCTTTGCAGAAACTACTAAGATGTCTGCCACTGAGCTGGCATTCATCGCAGAAGGGGTCCTTCCTGTATAACTTATACCCTTTGTCTGCCAAGGATGGGATCATTGGGGCGAGGATGGCCTGTGCGGTAGATGCTAAACGAAATACGAATAACTGTCTCAATGATCCGCTATCTGCTAGGGCATCTTCAGCCAATTTGCACATAAGCTGAAATAACTGAGTAGGCAAACGATCTCCAAGCAACTCATCGTTTACAAGTGTTTGAAAACGACGCTCAGCAGAAATAGAAGTACTGCGAAGTACCTCTAGTTTAACTGCCTCATAGGACGCTACTGGTTGAGGATCTGTAATTAAATCCTTGATTGTAACTCTTAGTGATGCACTGAGTAGTAAGTTTAGCTGTTTCGATTCTGACGCTATGCCGTGGGCAACGAAATGTGCCTCAATCCTGCGCAAACCATACGCGCACATCGACAGAATAGGTCGGGATTAAGTGGGCCCTTTCGTAAAGCATAAAAGAAAGGAATGTGATTTTCCAATAAGCAGTCGTAAAAATGAAACAGAGCCAATGGAAGGTGAATATACTGTTTAACCACCAGACTTAGAATTGGACCAGAAAGACACTAATATTAAAAGGACAGATTCTCCTTATTAGGAAATGATATAAGAAAGAAATCTGGAAAATATATAAAAATACAGTGCCCTAACTCCAATAGGTGACAAAGCTAACGTGAATGGCAAACATCACGTAGCAAGACAAGGAAAGACGGAATGGACTGAAGCAATATGGAAAAATACAGAAATATTCAAATGACAAAAAATGGTGCGCAAAAACAACACGCGGCCAATAAAATCAGAACCTATTATGTATTCATAGTAAATTTTAAGATGCAAAACATATTTGAAAAAAAAAAAAAATGCTAAAAAACGTTAATGCACATTCACTATCTTTAAAATACAGGTCTACACAATAAAGGATAAAGTGAAAATATATTTATTTAAATGCGATTCACTTGGCAGCATCTTCTATGAACTTATTCCACTTCATGCTGTCTGAGAATGTCAGGCTGAGGAGTTTAAACATTGAATTCTCGATAAAGATAGTTTACGCCATGTCAGTCGGTGGTTGGAAAAGTTTCTTATAGAAACATAGAAACAGAGATGAATTCTGGTAGAACGACATGAGTCGTCCTATGGCACCAGCTCCTTGTCTTCATCTTTGTATGCGTCCAGTGACGACAGCAGCCTTATAGTTGAATTTGATTTCTTGGTCAATCCAGAACTTATCCAACCATTCTCAAATATCTTTATAGTTTCGGCTTCAATTACACCTGATGGCAATCTATTCCACAAATCAACACAGCGATGGCTGAATGAATATTTTTTCAGGTTCAAACGTGCCTGTTTCTTGTAAAGCATCTGACTGTGTCCCCTGTTTCCCACTCTGGTATTTTTTCTAGTGAATAGTTTATCTGCATTAAAATCATATTTTCCAGAGAGCAATTTATAGCACTAAATCATGTCCCCACATATTCTTCTATAGGCCAAACTTGGCAATTTCTTCATAACTCTGATCGTACAGTCCTGGAACAAATTTAGTAGCTCGCCTTTGTACATTTTCTATCATTTCAATGTGTTTCTTTTTATATGGTGCCCACACTTGATTAGCATATTCAATTTGTGAGGCCTCACAAGCGCTTTAAACAATATAACCAATGAACTTCGATCGAGGTATTCAAAACATCTGCGGATTAAACCGAGTATTTTATTGGCTTTGTTTACTTTCTCTTTCATGTGTTCTTCGAAATTTAGCCTATTGTCTATTACAACACCGATGTCTTTTTCCAAGTTCGTATAATCCATGGGTTGTAGACAATCATTCAGAGTATATTGAAAGCAATTTTTAGTGTTCTGTTTAGTACCTATATACATAATCCTGCATTTTTCTGGATGGAATTTTAACTGCCATTTTTCAGACCAATCATACATGCAATGGATATCTTCCTGTAGTTTCTGACAATCTTCATAGTCTCTGATTTCACGAAATAATTTGGTATCGTCAGCATATAAAAAAGTTTCACTGCCATTCTTCATAGACTCAGGGAGGTCGTTTATATATACAACAAACAAAAGAGGACCCAAAACGGATCCTTGAGGGATACCACTGGTCACATCTATGACCGCAGAGCTCTCGTTGTTCACTACCACTGTCTGTTTTCTGTCTGAGAGAAATGCCTTGATCCAATTGATGTATACTGGGCCAAATCCATACATTTTTAACTCATGTATTTACAGGCGGTGACTCACTTTGTCAAACGCCTTCATAAAATCACAATATGCAGTGTGTATGCAATATCCAGCATCTATAGAATCGGTCCACATATCAAGTACAGTCAGTAGCTGTAACACAGTTGATCTCCTTGGTATGAATCCAAATTGCTTATCTGTAAATAGGTAATTTACTGTCATATGTTTTATCATCTGGTCACGAACGATTGACTCCAATACCTTGCATATTATACATGTCAGACTCATCAGCCTATAATTACTAGGATTTTTCTTGTCCCCTTTCTTATGTATAGCAGTGACTTTAGCAGATTTCCACTCAGTCGGAAGTTTAGCTTCAGACAGAGATTTGTTAAATATTATCGACAGAGGTATGCTTAGCACAGTACTCATTTCTTTCAATATTCTTGGGCTAATGTTATCAGGTCCAGGTGACTTGTTTATTTTGAGCTTGTCTAATTTTTGTTTTACAGTATCTGGAGTTATTACTATACTGCTTGCGTAATCTGTACTTTCAATCACTTTGTAATCCAGAGACGGCAATTCTTTATCTCCATCCACCGTGAATACGGAAGCTAGGAACTCTGCTAGTATATTTGCTTTTTCACGATCGCCATCTGATACTTTAGATTTATCATTATCAGCATATAAGTATGGAATTGATGTTTTAGTCTTAGATTTCGACTGAACATATGTCCAAAATTTCTTCGGATTTGACTGAATGCCGATAACAATGTCTTTTTCATATAATTTTATGGCTTTTCTAGTTAAATACCGTACTTTGTTTCGGATGCGATTATACTGTTCTTTATCTTTATTCTTTCCAGATTGTTTAAATTTGTGCCATGACCGTTCTTTTCTCTTCAAAACACTTTTCAATTTTACTGTAACTGTCAACGATCCTTTATTTCTTTTTTTTCCATTGCATTTTATTACTGCCCTTGGTACACAAGTTTCCACTGTTGCGTATATCTTTATCTTCAAAATACTCCATTGTGTTTCAATATCTTTTGTTGCTAACATATTTTCCCAGTCCATGCTTAGAATCTCTCTCATAGTATTGTAATCTCCCTTTTCATATTTGTATCTTGTTTTTTCATGATCATTTTCCGCATACACATTAAAGTCAAATGTTATCACTGAATGATCACTTTTGCCCAGTGGAGCGCCTATTTGCATATTTGATATCATTCCTTCCTCGTTTGTCAGCACTAGATCCAGCAATGATGGGTTATTAGATCCTCTGCCCCTAGTTGGTTCAAGCACATGTTGAAACCAGAAGCAGTCCTTAATAGATTCAACAAATTCATATTGTGCGTTTCCCGGTCCTCCGTTAGTTGAGTAATTTTCCCAGCATATATTGCCATAATTGAAGTTAGCGACCGTTAGATAATGAGAACAATGTCTTTCAGACAGTAAATTTAGCAGCTCGTTTAATTTAGCAGTTCTCGTAACTTGAGCTTGGGCTTCTATATATAGAAGTAAACAATAGTTTGTCATGTTTGTTTACTGGAATTTCAACACACAGGTACTCCGAAAAGCTTACATCGAGTGTCATTTGTGTAAATTTCAGATCGTTGCTAATATAAGTCAGTATTCCTCTACCAGTTTCTTTTTTCTCTATATTCATTCCTACTAATTCGTATCCTTCTAGATTGTATTCATACAAATTCCTCTCAAATCTGAAATTTTTTGGTTTAACTTCTTGTAAGATGTTCAACATTGGTTTTGTGTCTATTTCCTCAATGCGTATTTTTATCTCTGAAATTTTATCGTGTGTGAATGTATCTACATTTGAAACAGGAACTGTGAACTTATTTACATCATTATTTACATTATTATTCACAAAACAGTTATTTGCACTGTGCCCATTTTCTACGCTGCCTTCAGATTGGCGGCGGGGCTCTCTTCCTCGGTACTCTTCTGTATTTTCACTTTTATTATCTTCCTGCTCCCTATTGGTCCCTGTACTAGGAAACGAAAATTTCCATCCGATGATTTCTCTTGGCGCTGCTTCGCTTCTTTTCTCAGTTCAGATTCTTTCATTCTGTCATTCTTGTTCATATCGTGCTGTAAGCCAATTTTCTTCATGGTGTCTGATTCTGAGTACTGTAGTTTGTAAGCATTTCTCATCATATTGGCTTTGAAAGTATCACTAAACGTTGCTAAGATTGGTCTTATAGTTTCCTTTATCCCAAGTCTTCGCACATTCAAAATATCCTCTTCCTGAAGATTTATTCCGATTTCTTGACCAACTGCTTTTATCATCTTAACATCGTGCTTAATGCGTTCAGCCTTTATGTTTCCTTTGTATTCGTGAACATTTTGTAATATTATGTTGTTTCTCCTCTTTATTCTGTCTTCTAGAATCTCTATCTTCTCAGAATCGTTTTTTTTCGCTATCATTTGCGGATTGGATAGACTGACAGACTTCTTTAATGATTTCATTTTTCATCGATTTTATATTACCTGCTTGACTTTCATCTGCTTGAGACAATGTGGCCTCCTTAATAATGTCCTGTTTCATAGCATCCATCTCAACTTTCATATCCTTTTCTAACTTATTAATACGGATGTTCGTTTTCTTTTCAAATTCTAACAAAAACTCCGAACAGCGATCCTCGATTGATTTGGTTTCTCGGATTGCAGTCAATGATTTTTGCACGCAAAGATGACAGAACCAAGTTAGGTCTACTCTTCCATTTATGGCCTTGTAAACGGCGATTGTCATATTCGAACATTTCAGGCAGCTGTGCTTCAAACAATATTCACATGTCAAAAATCTGTCTGACACTTCAGAGAATGAAGTTTCGCACTGGTCACACACACAAGCTTTATCACCGAGTGGAGAGTTTGACTTACTTTTGTCTCTTTTTTTTATCACAGATGAGTCAACAGGTGAGGATTTTGAACCATTTGAAAACACCATATCTTCTATCTCCAGACAACAGCAAATGCAATTTAGTATCACAATCACAGAATTTATAACCTGTTTTCGTTCGTTATCTATGGAAAATAAAAATATTAAAAAATGCGTATCTTTACTGAACGGTTTTTTGTTGTTGTTTAATATATTTATGTTGTTGTAATCGACGCACACAAGTCGCAAACTTATTTGATGTTATATAGATATCCACAAAGAAAATGCCGATCTTTACTGAAGCGTTTTTTGTTTTTTTTGTTTAATATATTTATGTTGTTGCAATCGATGCACACAAGTCGCAAACTTATTTGATGTTATATAGATATCCACAAAGAAAATGCCGATCTTTACTGAAGCGTTTTTTGTTTTTTTTTGTTTAATATATTTATGTTGTTGCAATCTATGCACACAAGTCGCAAACTTACTTGATGTTATATAGAAATCCACAAAGAAAATGCCGATCTTTACTGAAGCGTTTTTTTATAGTTGTTAAAGGAAAGGAGCTTTGTCTTGGTAGCATTAAATGTAACCATCCAGTTTTGTCCCCATTCAACTATGGACTGGAGGTCATTTTCTAAGGATTCGTCTATTTAATTGGATGTGTGTGCGTTCGTTTTGCCCACATAAGTAATGATAATCGGTGGTTGGTAAGGTTTCTTATAATTGTTAAAGGAAAGGAGCTTTGTCTTGGTAGCATTAAATGTGACTATCGATTTTTTATTCCATTCTACTACACACTTGAGCTCATTTTTCAAGGATTAAGTCATTGTCTTGCTGGTGTTGGCATTTGATTTTCTCTCCTGTCGGGAATAGAGCATGGTGTCATCAGCAAATACACCCATCTCAGACGTGATTGCATCGAGGAGATCGTTTATGAAGATTAGGAATAATATAGGCCCAAGTATCGACCCCCTGGGGAACATCCGCATTGATGTGGTGTTGTTTGGATGTACAGCCATCGAAAACGACCTGAATCTTTTTTTTTTAGCTAAGAAAGATTCGATTATATTAAATATTTGTTCGCTAATGCCTTATGAGTTGATTTACCTGAGAAGACCTTCATTGTCAAAGGGTCTTGGAGATATCTGGTGCTACCACACTAGCTTCACCTAACTTATCCATTTTTGATTTCAATAAATAATCGATTAATAGTAAATAAAAAGTAATAATATTGAAGTTGCGTGAAAGCGAGAAACACATACACACAAACGAAGTGATAGCACACTTTTATTAATATAGAGATAATGAAAAGGGAAACATATCCGACAAGATGTTTACATACGAGACTTCGACATTTGAAAGTGATTTTTAAGCCTTTAAATTGATGGATGTAAAATAATTTCTGGATAGAATTAAAGTTCAGGATATCCACAGTAAATTGGCCTAAATCCAGAAAGAAGTTTAGCATTTTTAAAGTGGGGACCTATCACTGCATTGTTTAATTTTTTTATTTCATTTACCTCCTTTCAGGTCAGGTGTAGGTTTGATGAAAGTGTTTCTGTGGAACTAACTGGATTCGAACTTGGCACACCCAGGTTTTCACTACATTGTTTGATGATTGAAAGATTTCAACAAACAGTGAAAGAGGATTTATGGGGCGATAATTTCTCAAGTCAGTTCTTTCGCCAGAGTTTTTGAAAACTGGTACTACAGAGGGAGTTTTCCAGCTATCTGAGAAGCAAGATTCTGCAAGTTTTTGTGTTGATATCGGCTATATTAAGAATGTTTCACGTGTTTGTAGTTTTTGGTTTTTATTATTAGCGCACACTTTCCTTTTTTCAAAATTTTATTTTATTTTTCTTATTTCTTTTTTCATTAGCATAGGGACGGGGGAGGGGACATTCTTCCAAATGCCAGACAATTGCCTGATATTTAGAGGCCTCAACCGAGTGCTGTTTTAAGGATTTGGGCCGTTTCCTTAATTGCACTTATTTGGATTTTGTAATTATATTTTTCTTTCTCCTGATTTCCTCGTGTCCGTACTCCTTATCGCAACAAAATGTTACCACGGTCTTGCTCTGCCAAATGATATCTCTCCGAACAGTCTTTCATCCAGCGCACACACCAACGTAGTCACCAACTCAAATCACCAACTCATCGTCGTCCACTTCCTTCAAAACATTCCCCTTTTATTGCCAGTGACATTGCACTCATGCTAATGCGCATGCAAATGAGCAGTGAGCTCTTCTGCCAGAGAGATCAGGAAGTAATGGGATGTCTTTGCTATAACTAGCCATTTCACTCAGGTTCTGTTTCTTTATGAATCCATTCCTGGCTGAGGTAAGTCATACTTTGCTAACCACAGATTTCTTTGGCACTTGGTTTTCCGGGAAGTTAGGTCATAGCAGGAAATCGACGTGGTATATAAGGAATATATATGCTCTCTTTCTCTCCCTCTTTCTCCCTCCTTTTCTCTCTCTCTCCTTCTCTCTCTCTATCTCTCCATCTTTCTCTCTCTCTCCCTCTCCCTCTCTCAATAGTGGTAGCTGTAGAATCACACAGGTTAGTAAATCAGGGACCACTTACTCTGATTGGGTCCCCGAGAAGAAAGAGTCTTATGTTTAAGAGACAAAAAACATCTTACGATCCCAAGAAAATATCTTTGTCGTTGAATTGTATAAGTGTATTTTGATAAAATAATTTAATCTAAATATAATTTTACAGATAAAGAAGATCATAAAAAATATAATTTATTTGGGGATACATTTTCCAAATACTTTTAAAAATTCTTCTTCATAATGTTGATGTTTTTGCGGTTCCGGCTTCTCTTCATGTCGTACATTAGGTCTTGGTACTTTTTCACCTTCTCCCTCTCCGCTCTCAACCAGAGTTGCCTCCCTTTCTGCCTTATTTAATAGGAAGAGGCTATATTGCCGGTCCCGGCAAAATAACGATTCCTGCGTTATTTTGCCGGTTCATGTATATTTAACTAAATTGTTAAACATACAGTGACGCCCGGCACAATAATTATTTACTAATGTAAAGGGATCGTTATTATGCCGGTTCATTATTTTTAAAAACCTAATTGTTATGGCCTTGCGAAAGAAAAGGTAATTAAATAAATAAGGGCAAATATTTAAAAACAATTTGTTTTCATCATCAGTTGTGTCGGTTAAAGAAAAAAAAATCGACCTGCCCTATTGTGTCGGTTAAAGAAATATCTGCTTACTTTTCATAATAGAATTAATGTTGATGAATTTTCCCAACATTACTAAGTCTGCTCTCGATTTAAGTAATTGAAATTTTCCTTAAGTTATATATAAGTTATATATAAAGAAAAAAATAAGCAACAAATAAATGTTACCAAAGGCAACATAAATTATTATTCTACCTACCTGTATAAGTTTATTTGTTTATTTTATTATTTATTTTGATAAATGATTTTTTTTTATAAAAATAAACAATCAAATAAACAAATAAACTTATACAGGTAGAAGAATAATTTATGTTGCCTTTGGTAACATTTACTTGTTAAAAATGTGCTTTACAAAGGAATGTAAAATTCTGATTTTCTTTATGAAGAAAAACTTCGATAATGTTAAAATATACAGAAAATCACTGGATTTAAACAGTTTCTATTTTAAAATGTTCCTTCAATGAAATCATAAAATAAGTCGTAATTTTGAAGAGTTCACTCCTAATCGAATCAACCGGAAGTAAAAATTAATTTTATCGTTATTTTAAAATATATTGTCGCTTAATAAAGTTTTAAATTATACAAAAAATCAATCAGGCAAAGATTAATTAAAAACAAACAAAAAAAATCAATCAGGCAAAGTTTTAAATAAAAAAAACAAAAAAAAAACAATCAGGCAAAGTTTTAAATTATAAATAAAATTTCGTTTGATAAAGTTTTAAATAATACAAAAAAAATAATTTAAATAATAAAAAAAAAAGTAATTTATAGTTAAATAAACACGAGCCGGTAAAATAACGTAAGACTCATTATTGTGCCGGGCGTCACTGTATGTTTAACAATTTAGTTAAATATACATGAACCGGCAAAATAACGCAGGAATCGTTATATTGCCGGTCACGGCAAAATAACGCAGGAATCGTTATTTTGCCGGGACCGGCAATATAGCCTATTCGTATTTAATATGACAATGTCTGGCTTTACTGCTGCATTTTCAATGAAGCTGGATGTGGGAACTACGTAATCATAATGTATGGTATACATAGCGTTTCCCACAGTCCTCTCTGGTAGATGTTACCAGGACTTAGTGCTACACTGGATGTTAAGAATTTTACAAATGGTCCAGGGTATGTATTTCCATGCACGATCATAACACCTTTTATTTATCTTCCTCCCACAAGGTAAGATGTGACACAAGGTCGGGAAAGTGGGATTTGAAAAACCAGCGCCCGAGAATTTGAGCGCTCTGGCCATTAAAAATTGCCTGGGCCGCCCCGTCGGCATTCCCCCGGTAGGAGCGCCTCAGGCGATTAGCAATAAACTAACCCCTTCTCAAAGTCCTGTCAGTTTTTAAAAATGCATTTGTCATCAGGTCTTAGTCTTGGGCTGCCATTATTAGCCATTCCTGATCATAGTGGAGCGCTCCTCTTTTGAGCCAGTCTTTGTTGATGTACTCCTTAGATATCTCAAGAAAGTGAGTGTCACGTTTTTGTTCTGCCCACTCTTTAAGGCTCCTACTTTTGAAAACTTCTATGTACTTTTTCGACTCTTTTGGGCTATCTCTATTGTGGGTTTGGTTGCTGTTTCCATCTTATCTGTTAGACAGCTCTGTCCGAAATGCTTGGTCAGATGTGCTATGGTAGTTGTTTGGCTAGCCCTTGATTCATGGTGTTCCTATACTATTGCAAGGTTCGAGTTTATGGAGCCTCTCAGATACTAGCCAATACTAACAATAGTGGCTCTATGCTGGTGGTTGATCGTTTTGAGCCCCAGTCCTTCTCCTCTAAGCAGGTATAGCCTTGGCAAACATTGATTTCTGTATATTACCCATTGGAGTGTCAATTTCTTTCATGTTTTAACATCCAACCTATTGATCGTTTGTTGAGGGGCAATCTATGATGCCAAAACTGTACATGATAAGTGGTATGGCAAACTGGTTGAGTGCAATAATCTTATTTTTATTTGTATTCATTTTTCAGATCTTATTCATGTGTATTCTTGCCTATTTTTTCCTTCATTCTGGCGTGTAGGATGATGTAATTTTTCTCAATGTCAAGCCGCCTGCTCACTCAGAATTTTTATGTTTTTTTTTTTATTTATTTTGCATGGATCCTCTTCCCAGTTCTGATTATGACCGTGCCACATTTGTCCATGCCAAATTTCATCTCGATGTCTTTGGAGAAAGCGTGTGCAACTTTCAGGAGCTCATTCAACTCATTGTCTCAGCTCGCATAAAGTTTTAGATCATCCATGAAGAGTAGGTGATTAATTCTCTTTAATGGATCTTTCTGGCGACCGTGACTAAGATTGTAAGCCCCTCAGCTGTTGTTTGAGCAGCTTACTGAGTGGGGCTATCGCCATGCAGAATAGAAGTGGAGATAGGCTGTCCTCTTGGAAGATTCCTCTTCAGATATGGATGTCAAGGATTGAAATGTTCCCTTTACTGTTGCTTAGGGAGATAGTGGTTTTCCACGTCTGCAAATAAACAGCCATTGTTTGTCTTATCATTGGGATTATTTCATAGAGCTCAAGACATCACAGTAGCCATGAGTGAGGAATGCTGTCATAACCTTTTTGATAGTCAATCCATTCCATACTCAAGTTCCTCTGCCACCTCCTTCAGTCTTCCAGAATAGTTTTGTTAATTAGCAGCTGGTCTTTGGTACCAAAACATCTTCTCTTGCATCCAGTCTACTCCTGCATCCAAGTAGTTTTTTGAGGAGAGATGGTCATACATGCTGTCAGTTATAAGGCCAGTGAAGAGTTTGTAGGCAGTGCTGAGACAGCATACCGGTCGATATTTGTTTAGGAATTTGTTTTCATTTGGTATGAGGATTGTTCTTCCTTTGGTGAGCCATGCCAGTGTTGTCCTTACCCTAACCCCTTAAGAGTCTGCTGAAGCAGTCACTGTAGTCGCTATGTAGCGCAGTTAGCTGTTTCAACCAGAAATTAGAGCCCTTGTCAATGCCAGGTTTCTTGTAGTTTGCATGTCGTGACAGTTTTTTTACATATCTTCTCTGATGTTATTTCCTAGTGTAGGAATTTTTGTGTTATTGTAAGCATGGAGATTGAGTGAAGTATTCTTTAATTCCGGTGGCGTTTTTTTAAGGTTTTATTTGGTAGTACATTTAGTTCTGCTCCAGAGTTTAAGTTAAAGTTGATTATGATGCTATAAATATTGTTAATAATTGTCGCCATTCATATGATCGATTCTCTTTTCTCCATTGATTTAGTCCTTGTGGTTTTTGTTTAATTTCCACAGGGTTCAGTAGTGTATGTGGCCATTGCCTGAGTTCGAATCTTCCAATGAAAAGTCTATTTTCCGTATAGTTTTTTTTTTACGTACACGTTTTGGTTAATGTCCTCTCTTTTTACAATTATAGAAATGTGGAACAATGAAGTGTATATAGTGTTGTGCTACCATCATAAAATGTGGAACAATGAAGTGTATATATTGTTGTGCTACTATCATAAAATGTGGAACAATGAAGTGTATATAGTGTTGTGCTACCATCATAAAATGTGGAACAATGAAGTGTATGAAGTGTTGTGCTACTATCATAAAATGTGGAACAATGAAGTGTATATAGTGTTGTGCTACTATCATAAAATGTGGAACAATGAAGTTTATATAGTGTTGTGCTACTATCATAAAATGTGGAACAATGAAGTGTATATAGTGTTGTGCTACCATCATAAAATGTGGAACAATGAAGTGTATATAGTGTTGTGCTACTATTATAAAATGTAGAACAATGAAGTGTATATAGTGTTGTGCTACTATCATCAAATGTGGAACAATGAAGTGTATATAGTGCTGTGCTACTATTATAAAATGTGGAACAATGAAGTGTACATAGTGTTGTGCTACTATCATAAAATGTGGTACAATGAAGTGTATATAGTGTTGTGCTACTATTATAAAATGTGGAACAATGAAGTGTATATAGTGTTGTGCTACTATTATAAAATGCGGAACAATGATGTGTATATAGTGTTGTGCTACTATTATAAAATGTAGAACAATGAAGTGTATATAGTGTTGTGCTACTATTTTAAAATGTGGAACAATAAAGTGTATATAGTGTTGTGCTACTATTATAAAATGTGTAACAATGAAGTGTATATAGTGTTGTGTTACTATTATAAAATGTGGAATAATGAAGTGTATATAGTGTTGTACAACCATCATAAAATGTGGAACAATGAAGTGTATATAGTGTTGTGCTACTATTATAAAATGTGGAACAATGAAGTGTATATAGTGTCGTGCTACTATCATAAAATGTGTAACAATGAAGTGTATATAGTGTTGTGTTACTATTATAAAATGTGGAATAATGAAGTGTATATAGTGTTGTACTACCATCATAAAATGTGGAACAATGCAGTGTATATAGTGTTGTGCTACTATTATAAAATGTGGAACAATGAAGTGTATATAGTGTTGTGTTACTATTATAAAATGTGGAATAATGAAGTGTATATAGTGTTGTGCTACTATTATAAAATGTGGAATAATGAAGTGTATATAGTGTTGTACTACCATCATAAAATGTGGAACAATGAAGTGTATATAGTGTTGTGCTACTATTATAAAATGTGGAACAATGAAGTGTATATAGTGTTGTGCTACTATTATAAAATGTGGAACAATGAAGTGTATATAGTGCTGTGCTACTATTATAAAATGTGGAACAATGAAGTGTATATAGTGTTGTGTTACTATTATAAAATGTGGAATAATGAAGTGTATATAGTGTTGTACTACCATCATAAAATGTGGAACAATGAAGTGTATATAGTGCTGTGCTACTATTATAAAATGTGTAACAATAAAGTGTATATAGTGTTGTGCTACTATTATAAAATGTGGAACAATGAAGTGTATATAGTGTTGTGCTACTATTATAAAATGTGGAACAATAAAGTGTATATAGTGCTGTGCTACTATTATAAAATGTAGAACAATGAAGTGTATATAGTGTTGTGCTACCATCATAAAATGTGGAACAATAAAGTCTATATAGTGTTGTGCTACTATTATAAAATGTGGAACAATGAAGTGTATATAGTGTTGTGCTACTATTATAAAATATAGAACAATGAAGTGTATATAGTGTTGTGCTACTATTATAAAATGTGGAACAATGAAGTGTATATAGTGTTGTGCTACTATCATACAATGTGGAACAATAAAGTGTATATAGTGTTGTGCTACTCTCATAAAATGTGGAACAATAAAGTGTATATAGTGTTGTGCTACTATCATAAAATGTTGAACAATGCTTTCTTTTGTGACTTCCACCACAATAGAGTAAGTGTATATAGGTTTTGTTCTTTGGTAGGGATTTCTTTCACTTCCAGAAAAATGAGTTTTATATTTTTTCACCATTTCTTTTGTGGTGTTTACTATATTTAAATCCGCTATTTCGAAAAACTTTTTTTTCAGAAATAGTGTCTAGTATTTTTGTTTGTCTTTTCGCTTCTTTAGCACTTTGTCCAGTCTGAATTGCTTTGTCTAAGGTTCGGTTACATTAGTAGATGTTCAGTCAGTCTCGAATCTTAAATACCACATATTAGAACATGTTTTATGACTTCTAGGTTGCTTTCTTGCCCTTTGTGACAAAGTTTAACCACATGATCGTCCTTTAACTTTCCACTTGTTTACTGGTGAACATCTATGTTGTGATAGTTACATTTTTGCTCAGGTGCTAAATTCTGCTAGTTGCATGTTTAGTGGGTTGCATGTTTGTGATGCATGCGAATAACAGACTTGCTGCAGGTGAGAGGTATTTGGCTAAGAAAAAAGAAGTCACCCAAGATATTGGAAATATCTCTGTTCTGGAGCTTAGACCACCCAGAATTCGAATTGTCTATTTTATCAATAGACAATTGTCTATTTTATAAATAGACAATTAAAGATACACTAACCATTTATAATGGTTAGTGTATCTTTACCCATGGGCTCATGATGAGAACAAAATAATGCCTGACTAGATATGGGACTCCCTAAACAGTGAGGTTTTGCTGTTCATAGTTTGGAAGCAGATTAGCATTTTAAAGTGGATGCTGGCTAACCATTATTTCAAGTGGTCTTTTCTGGTGTGGTCCCAGAATGTCTATATATATTACAGCATGGGTTAGGGGGTCAGTCAGAATTGGCCCTCTGGGCATCTCACAATCAGTTTGGTTTTCTAGGGTCTGACAGTCAGTTGGTTTTTGATGGCCCTCAGAAACGGTCTGTTTGTGTTCGGTTGGTCTTGTGTTTTGATTTGGTCTGGCTAAGATGTCTCTTTATGTTTATTGTATCTTCTATTGATTTTCTCTGCCTTTTCGAATTAGTTAGAATTGAAGTGGTCACTTTACCTGGTTTGGTGCTACTTTCTATTGCTTGTAGGAAGTAGTTGAATTCAATCTTGTAGTGAGAAAGATTTAACAGGATACTGCTCGTATTCTGATTTTGAGATCTTCACTTCATGGTACCAAAGTGAAATATGTTTAGTTATCCAAAAAAAAAGAAGCTGCATGTCTTTAAGTGAAACCGCTTTAAACAAAACACTTGTTATCACTAAATCTCTCTCACAACAAAACGACCTGGGTGCTAGAGGCGTTCTGAGTTTTCTCTCCCGAACAGGTGAATCATTCATTTTATATGGAGCTATAAAATTTTACAACCGTGCAAAGATGAAGCGAAATATGGGGTATAATGTAGCGATCAGGAACAGTAATTGAGTTCAGAAACGGAAATCTCAGATAGGATGCCAATCCTCATAATGCTACAGAACCATATGCAAGGAGACGACCAAGGGCTAGACAAGGGACAAATAATACCTAGCCAGATCATTTGATTAAATTAATACCTGGCCACCTTAAACTTTTCTTGGGAGAGTTGGCAAACACATAAAAAACAGGGGAAGCTAACGATTTCCTGGAACAATGCAGAAAACGTTCTATGCACGTTTCTCCACCGTCTTTTAAAAATTCTCTTCTTTCTCCAGCTTTTTTGTTCATTCGCTTTTGACACCTGAGGATGATTCGACGAAGAATCAAAAACGTTCGTGAAACATGTGAAACCATATGGAACATTTATTATTTTTTTTGATTTTAATACAAAAAAGACCATCAGAAAAATTGAAAAAATAAAAAAAGGTATAATTAAACACACAAATTCTGTTATTTTTAACAATGTTTGCATAAATGAGAAAATGCTGCCTAAATACACACAATTCATATATATATATATATATATATATATATATATATATATATATATATATATATATATATATATATATGAAATTGAAAAGGTTGTTATCATCTGCTCGAGCGTTGAACACTGTAAACAGCAATGACACTTTTCCCGCCTCCCGAGTAAGTGTATCTTAATTTCAACTACTGTCTGTGTCGATTTCTTGCAGCTGCATGGTCTTGAGCGTTTGTCTAGTGATTCTAGCCTGAATCTACAAACGGCGTTCAAGCCCATGCGATTACTTGCACCCACCACTCCTACACTGATAACGGTAAGAGAGCCGAAAACGACGTCGTCTGTAGGTGAAAAACACTTTAATATTATATATATATATATATATATATATATATATATATATATATATATATATATATATATATATTTATAACTCTTATTATTTTAACCTTTGTGCCGCTTTCAGAATGCGATTCACATATGCAAATTTAATTTTTATGAGCAACCTCTCCACCTTTTTTCCAAAGAAGGGGAGGCTTACTTTTAGCAATAATTAATGACACAAATAGAAAAGAAAGAATTTATTTTTATTATAGAGTAAATCGTATATAAAAAATAAGAAAAACCCGAAATTAGATATTACCGGACAATGACGGGCTGCTATTTCTATATGATGTTCATATAATGTATGATTTCTTTGTAAGAAGGACTGTCTAGCGACTGGACAATTTATAAATCTCTAAACGAAGAAGATCCTGACATGAGCAGTGAATGGATTTTCTTTTTGTGTGTACTTATTTCTAATACAGACGAACTGGAAAAAATTATTGAATGAATAAGTTAAGCAGAGAATTATCAACTGTAATGGTTTATGTCAACGCAATCTTTCGTTGTAGCCCATAAACTTTGAAGCTTTTGAAATTGATCTTCGAATTCTCAGCAGTCACAAATTAAAAGACCTAAAAAAAATTTTTAAAATTGTGTAAAATTCAATCACATATATAATAAATCTTTCAATTAATTTTTTTAAATGTAGTTGTAATGTAAATATATTAAAAGAACTGAATTTTAGATGACACATGGAATTCACCATTTGTACGAAATGGTGAATCTAACATAGTATATGTTACTGAAAGAATTATCTGGCCGGATAGAGTATGTAATCAATAAAATCGATTGGAATTTTTTGTTATGTAAAGACTTAATTTCATATAAAGAAAGCAAGTGATATACCTTCCTGACAATACTTGGATATGTCATACAATCAAGAATTTAAGAAGGTCACATCTCGACAAATAAAAAAATTGTAAAAACAGAAAATTAAGGACATAAGACACCAAGTCCACCAGTGCTAAGTAATAATTAGTTCTAAGTGACAATCTTCTAGAGGTTGAAGGTTCAATCCTCAATTCGGGTTATACTAAGAATACAATTACGAATTACTTAAGCCTTCTACCCGGTCATGGCTGATGGAACGAGAACAAGCTACTCCTATAATCTAATGAAGGACATAAGACACCAAGTCCACCAGTGCTAAGTAATAATTAGTTCTAAGTGACAGTCTTCTAGAGGTTGAAGGTTCAATCCTCAGTGCGGGCAATACTAAGAATACAATTACGAATTACTTAAGTCTTCTACCCGGTCATGGCTGACGGAACGAGTACAAGCTACTCCTATAATCTAATGAAAGACATAAGACACCAAGTCCACCAGTGCTAAGTAATAATTAGTTCTAAGTGACAGTCTTCTAGAGGTTGAAGGTTTAATCCTCAATTCGGGTTATACTAAGAATACAATTACGAATTACTTAAGTCTTCTACCCGGTCATGGCTGACAGAACGAGTACAAGCTACTCCTATAATCTAATGAAGGACATAAGACACCAAGTCCACCAGTGCTAAGTAATAATTAGTTCTAAGTGACAGTCTTCTAGAGGTTGAAGGTTCAATCCTCAGTGCGGGCAATACTAAGAATACAATTACGAATTACTTAAACCTTCTACCCGGTCATGGCTGATGGAACGAGAACAAGCTACTCTTATAATCTAATGAAGGACATCGAGCGCTGGCTTTTAACCCCACTTGCTCGACCCCGATCCTGGGTCACATCTTACCTGTGGGAGTAAGATAAAACTGGCCTTGTGCCTAACTCCCTTGAGGAGTAAATATAGGACATAAGACACCAAGTCCACCAGTGCTAAGTAATAATTAGTTCTAAGTGACAGTCTTCTAGAGGTTGAAGGTTTAATCCTCAATTCGGGTTATACTAAGAATACAATTACGAATTACTTAAGCCTTCTACCCGGTCATGGCTGATGGAACGAGAACAAGCTACTCCTATAATCTAATGAAGGGCTCTGTTTGAGGTTCTGTACGGATTCCCGAGTTCGACAAAAAAATTCCAAGTTCAGCAAGACACACCTGAAGAAGCTCGAAGATTACATAGACCGAAACGTTGTGAAAGCAGATGAGAACAATAGTCCGAATAATCCAAATAATCCTGAGGAAAAAAAATGTTATTTAATGTTTAAAATCATAAAGTTATTAACTCTAAAACCAGTTTACGAGTCCCTCTTTTTGGGGAGCTGGATTTTCCCCACATTAAAACCGACCTTGTGTCTAACTTTGCCCTCGCGTGGAGGCAAGTAAATGAATAGGAACTCTAAGACTAGTTGCCTTTTTATTTTGATAAATAAAAAAAAAGATAAAGCCAAAGGTCAATGATTTGACCTCTAGATTAAAATTAAGCAGCAAAATTTTTTACATTTTCTTAAATTGTTAATTGCTGTTATCTAAAATGAAGCATTATGTTTATATGTTTATATGATTATATGTTTATATCATTATATGTTTATATTTATATGATTATATGTTTATATGATTATATGTTTATAGGATTATATGTTTATATGATTATATGTTTATATGTTTATAGGTTTATATGATTATATGTTTATAGGTAAATATGATTATATGTTTATATGTTTATATATTTATAGGTTTATATGATTATATGTTTATAGGTTTATATGATTATATGTTTATATGTTTATATGTTTATATGATTATATGATTATATTTTTATAGGATTATAGGTTTATATGTTTATATGTTTATATGATTATATGTTTATATGTTTATATGTTTATAGGTACATATGATTATATGATTATATGTTTATAGGTTTATAGGTGTATATGTTTATATGTTTATATGATTATATGTTTATAGGTTTATATGATTATATGATTATATGTTTATAGGTTTATATGTTTATATGTTTATATGTTTATATGTTTATATGATTATATGTTTATAGGTTTATATGTTTATATGATTATATGTTTATATGATTATAGGTTAATATGATTATATGTTTATATGATTATATGTTTATATGATTATATGTTTATATGTTTATATGATTATATGTTTATATGCTTATAGGTTTATATGATTATACGTTTATATGTTTATAGGTTTATATGTTTATATGATTACATGTTTATATGATTATGTTTATAGGTTTATATGATTATATGTTTATATGTTTATAGGTTTATATGATTATATGTTTATATGTTTATAGGTTCATATGATTATATGTTTATATGTTCATAGGTTTATATGATTATATGATTATATGTTTATAGGTTTATATGTTTATATGATTACATGTTTATATGATTATGTTTATAGGTTTATATGATTATATGTTTATATGTTTATAGGTTTATATGATTATATGTTAATATTATTATATGTTTATATGATTATAGGTTTATATGTTTATATGTTTATATTATTATATGTTTATATGTTTATAGGTTTATATGATTATACGTTTATATGTTTATAGGTTTATATGTTTATATGATTACATGTTTATATGATTATATGTTTATATGTTTATAGGTTTATATGATTATATGTTTATATGTTTATAGGTTTATATGATTATATGTTTATATGTTTATAGGTTTATATGATTATATGATTATATGTTTATATGTTTATAGGTTTATATGTTTATATGATTACATGTTTATATGATTATGTTTATAGGTTTATATGATTATATGTTTATATGTTTATAGGTTTATATGATTATATGTTTATATGTTTATAGGTTCATATGATTATATGTTTATATGTTTATAGGTTTATATGATTATATGATTATATGTTTATAGGTTTATATGTTTATATGTTTATATGATTATATGTTTATAGGTTTATAGGTTTATATGATTACATGTTTATATGATTATGTTCATAGGTTTATATGATTATATGTTTATATGATTATAGGATTATATGATTATATGTTTATATGATTATATGTTTATATGTTTATAGGTTTATATGATTATAGGTTTATAGGTTAATATGATTATGTGATTATATGTGTATGTGATTATATGTTTATATGTTTATATGATTATATGTTTATATGTTTATAGGTTTATATGATTATAGGTTTATAGGTTAATATGATTATGTGTTTATATGTTTATATGATTATATGTTTATATGTTTATATGATTATATGTTTATATGTTTATATATTTATAGGTTTGTATGATTATATGATTATATTTTGATAGGATTATAGGTTTATATGTTCATATGTTTATATTATTATATGTTTATAGGTTTATATGTTTATATGATTATAGGTTTATATGTTTATAAGTTTATATGTTTATATGATTATAGGTTTATATGTTTATATGATTATAGGTTTATATGTTTATAAGTTTATATGTTTATATGATTATAGGTTTATATGATTATATGTTTATATGTTTATATGATTATAGGTTTATATGTTTATAAGTTTATATGATCATATGTTTATATGATTATATGATTATATGTTTATATGTTTATATTTTTCTATGATTATATGTTTATATGATTATATGTTTATATGTTTATAGATTGTCCGACATTAAAGATTTTGGGCCAACAAAGATCAAGCACAAAGTTACAGCGAGTACACTTATCTTATTTAGGTGACACGAGACAAGGGTCTGTGATGTCACTTGTTTTGTCAAAAACTAGAGTTTAGCTTGAGTCCGCCATGGGAGTTCGAGGTGAGAAGATGTCCAAAAGATGAGACCGCTGTGGAACTCGAGGTGAGGCGGGTGCCCAAAAATAATGATGTGGAAACTTTAAGTTTGCGTCTCAAATGAGATGAGAATCGAGATGGGTTCGCTATCGAGAATTGAGGCGAGAGGACGTAAGTTCCCAAAGGGTCGGCTTTTTAGCTCAGGCGGACGGACAAGAAAATATGTCTGCAGTTAGGAGTTCACCATTGGAAATCAAAGCGGGTGGATGTCTGATAATATGGTCTAAATAAGAACCTGACCTGCGTCTGCCATCGTACAGCTAGGGTGGCCAATAATCGCGGCAAAACGAGTATGAATGGGGGAAAAAAGATGAGGGAACCCTCTCCACGGTAAAAGAAAAAGAATAAAGATGTTGGAGTGACTGACTCTCTCTCTCTCTCTCTCTCTATCTCTCTCTCTCTATCTATCTATCTATCTCAAAAATACGGTCTCTGAGTTTTTTCCTTTTTGCAAGGAAAATAAGTTTTTTCCCCCAGAAAAAGGTACCCACTTTGGACGATCACAGGCCAAAAAGAGGAATAATAGGACCCACGACACAACCCGACCAGCGAGGAAAATAACCAAAGGTAGCTTTCTATTTGTAAGAGACATTTAACCAATTGTGTATCATAAAACAAGGGAGACTATAAATGTTATAAATTGATTGTGAACACTTTTGGTAACGTTTTTTTTCTTTTCTATTTTCGAGAACGTTTGTAAAAGATTAATTGAAAAGAATGGTAAAAAATAAATTCGGATATCGTAACGTATATTGATTTGGTAACGAATATAAAAGGTAACTTTTCGTATAAATGATTATAAGTAGCCCGTTTGAGATATAATTCTGTCGTGTCCACTATGTAACGTATATAATTGATTTAGCACCAAGTATAAAAAGGCAATATAACGTATATTGATTTTGAAACGAAGTTTGAAAAGGCGAACTGAGAAACGGATAGCGGTAAAATTCAGTCGCATCATTATACATGTTTATAAGTTTATATGTTTATATGTTTATATGTTTATAGGTTTATATGTTTATAGATTTATATGTTTATAGGTTTATATCAGAGGCGGGTAACCTTTTCAGAGTGAGGGCCAGATGAGACTTTTGGAAGGAGATCGCGGGCCAGAGTGAAAAACGAAATCTCAGAATTACTATATTTTGTTTACATGAATAAATTGTACAAAAATTGCATTGAACACTCTACAAATCTGATATTTTTTCTCAAGAGACTTCTGTATGTGATGTTATAAAAGGCGCCGACGAAGAGCCATTTTGGAATCATAAAAAATAATGACGGGGGAAGTAGCAAGTTGACCCTGCATTCGTTTTGACACACCTCATATAAGTTCTGTGTTTTATGCCCTTTCCTCGTCTCTCGTTTCCTCTTTGCCTCTCTCTTTCTCTTTTTCTATTTTTATCTCAGGCCAAGGATTTGAAATTAATAGTTAAAGAAAAATGAAATATACATGCATCATCGCTCGCTGATATTCATACATTTTTATCCCACTGTAAATCTTAATTGAAACCTACTTTTACGTCTATGTCACAAAATGATATGAGTTTTACTGTGAGGTCCGCGGGTCGGATTGCAATAATAAAGCATAACAGGATGGCGGGCCGGACGCTAAACCTTCGCGGGCCGGAGGTTGCTTGCCCCTGGTTTATATGTTTATATTTATATAGGTTTATATGTTTATAAGTTGATAGGTTTATAGGTTTAAAGGTTTATATCTGTTGACAATGAGAGTAGGCCATTTCTATTCTTTCTTTGCTTTTTCCTACTTTGTATCAGTTAGTGTGGCCCCAATAGATGGGATAGGGCATTTATTATGGTCCAGAGGAGAGGGTAGAGAGCAAGAAGTGGATAAAAGTGGTGATAAAAGAAAAGAAGTTGAATGAAGAATAAAACTGTAGCAACAGTTTTATTCTTTTTTCTTACCTAGCTGTACGAACCCGGAGTTGCTCGGGAGGCGTTTTATGTGGCTTTTCTTCTTTATTTTTTTTTACTCTCTTTTTTTTTTTAACTATGCCGTTAGTTTTTTACTAGATTATTTTTATTAAATAGGATTTTGAAAGTTAAATTTAATTTTTACAGTATTGTTTGGTCATTAAACTATTAATTGAACCGAATTGTTATTAAACTATAACTAATGTTGTTATGTTTTATAACTATCTATCAACTTATTGGATGTAAATAGCTTCCCAAGCTAATTTTGAGGGCTAAAGATTCTACTTTTGCCAGACGTATTTCTATCTAAAAAAACCGGATCAAGAGTACAATAAGGACCCCAGTTCATTAACACAACACGCGGAACATATTCCGGAAGTCACCGGCGTCTTCTGATCGTCTTCCGGTTGACCTCGCAATACACGTTGTCGCTATTTACAAAACAACTTGTAAATAAAATAAACGAAATATATACGCTTTTTTAAAAATCGGCTGACTTGTAATCTTTCGTTTTGCAATAAACAAAACAATTTATCGTTTTTTTTGTTTTACTTCTATTTACTAAAAAAAAACAAATTTTAAACGCAGAACATTCTATATTTCGTGTTGTGTATTTTGAGAAAAAGTGTATTGCGAGGTCAACCGGAAGACGAACCGGAAGACGCCGGTGACTTCCGGAACATGTTCCGCGTGTTGTGTTAATGAACTGGGGTCCTTATTGTACTCTTGCTCCAAAAACCGTGTCCAAATGTGTAGGACTCACAGTGCAACCATCAGAAAAAGCAATGAACAGACTTGACTCATTTTCTTGTGTGTGTTTTTTTTAGTTAATTCTCGGTTTATCTTCATCATTTGTTCATTTGCATTAAAGCATCATACTGGATCTGGTTGAAAAGAAACGATGAGTGTTGGACAGAAAAGTATCTTACCCCAGTAGAAATACAACCTCCTGGTGGAGGAGCCCCGCCACTTCAGAGATGCAGTAGTAGGGGCAGAGACTCCGAACTGATGATCGTGGCACTGGATCCGATTGCAGAGCTATTAGCTACTGTGCACTAAAGGCGGTGTGTACAAATTACACTTATTTCATGTTAAATCTATGGAGTATTGTTGCCATATTTGGGCGGGTGAATCTCTGTCCCATTTGAGGGTTCTTGATAAGGTGCAGAAACGTATCTGTAATTTGATTGGCCCTACCCTTTCTTCTTCTCTGCACCCTCTCTCACACAGACGTGATGTTGCTAGTCTCAGTCTTTTCTATAAATACTATTATGGCATGTGTTCTTCAGAATTATGTGATCTATTCCCCGCTTCTTTTGTTCCAGCTCGTTTGACTCGCTGGTCTAGTGGTCTCCATCACTTCGCTGTTTTGATATCTCATTGTAATACAGCTTCCTTTTCCAGTAGCCTCTTTCCAAGAACCGCAGGCTTGTGGAACTCTCTTCCTGCTGACTGTTTTCCTCCTACCTATAACCTTGTTTTTTTTTTCAAGACTAAGGCCAATAGGCATCTTCTGTCTTTGCAATAATCAATATTTGTTCTTGTTATCTCCTTAAGTCAAGTGGCTTCGTGCCTTGTCTGGAGAGATTTCCATTAAAAAAAATATGTGTTTATAAATAATTCAAAATATTTTCCTTTCTTTTGACATTTTACAGTATTTTAGGCCGTATATAATCTTTAGGCATTATAGTTGAGTTTTAGACGACATAGAATAAAGGTTTTCACCGGGCATCACTAGACCTTCTTTTCCTCCACAAAAAGACAAAAAAATAAAAAGAGAAAGAACTATACAATTAGGTGTGTAGCGGATACAACATTATCAAAAGAAAAAATATCAAAGTCTATTCATACAAAATTAATGGATTTTATTCCACAACTCCTTAAGATAATGAATTGAAACGTTGATAAAGATTGCAAAGTTCAAAGAGTCCAAAAACGTTCTGGAGAAAGAGTTGGTTCTTTGTGTAAAAGAAATTGAATACACATATTTGGTTCGGCTATCGGCGTGTGCATTACATGGATGTAACTAGCCTAGTCGAGGTATAGCACATTTTCCAGAGAGCTCTTTGTCATATATTTGGCCATAAAGCATTATGTACACCTGCTGGAAGGTAAGAACTCCACAGTTCTTAATAGCTGTTTAATTGTGTCACCTTGTGGTTTCAACTCAGTATCGTTGTGTACCCCACCCTTGCGCGGTACCACTAAACTGTACCTCCTTCTGGTCGTGGCAACATTAAAATGTACCCCCACCTCTCACGACATTCCCAGATGTTGGCCTTTCCTGGTTTTCGGTCGGTCACTCGGTACCTGTCTGCAGAAAAGGTTGCTGTACTGATGAAGACCGTCAGTGTTGAAAGGTCTTTCGATTACCACTCTCCCCACGTTGTGATTAGATCAAGGGTGTAATCGACTGGCGCTGGTCTCCAAAGTGTGTACCTCTGTGCGAAGGCAATTTCAAGCAAAAATAAAATAATGGGCGAATTCGGATATGTGTTTTTGTATAAAAATAATTATGAGGGTAAAAGATACAAAACTATGTTTGCTCAAAAACTTCTAACTTTTAACTTCTAATGTCTGTGTTTTGGACCAGCAATACTACTAAGTTTGGGCGATCATGATCTGGCGACACCAACCCTAAGTCTGGAGGGGGGTCCGGCTCCCAAGGACGTGGATCCTGGTGATGAGCAAAGATGAATGCCTGTTACACTGTCCTTTTATTGAGACTGGGCGTGACTTTTCCCTCTTCTCCAACAGAATTCAATTCAACAACAAAAAGAAAAATATTCTCATTGACATTACTTTCCATATTAGGGATTTTCCCATTCACTCTTATAACTCAGAAATGGCCAAGTGTATGTTTAATCCGCCCCCTCGTCTTCTTCTTCATCCGTTTCCATCTCCCACTGTTACCTCAGTGGGGGGGGGGGGGAGAAGATCCCTCCTCATTTGAAACTCATTCACAGAAAAAACACTTATTCATCCGTTTTCATCCCCCACTGTTACCTTAGTTAGAGGGAGGAGATCCCCCACCCTTTGAAACTCATTCACAGAAAAGAAAAATATATTTTCATTAACCTGCAAATACGGGGAATGTCATTCCACAGACACCTTATCGTCCCCATCATCCCACACGGCCACACCAGGCCGCCTCATCATCGTCACATACTTAATGGGTTCCCTCTCATAAGATTAAAAGAATCTTGGGCCCAAATTTATCACTACCCAAAGAGCTCAACATGGAGACACAGTTCTGTAGGACAGCCTACCACCTCCAGTGGCTCGCTACCATCAATCACACCACACACAGCAAAAACACCGCCAAGTTCCCCGTATACCAACATGACCACCCACTACATTTGCCACCAAACAACCATGAGTTAGATCGCAAACTCACACGTCTAAAACATAGCATATTCTCTATCATACAGATAGAAAAGGCAAAGATCATACCCAATTTGACAAGATCGTGACGAACCACACTTAAAAACCTCAGAAATAAAACCTTCATCTTTCTACCCTTTGATAAAGGGAAAGAATTCTGTGTTATCTCACGTGCCACATACGACACACTTGCATTTACACACCTTTGCAGTGATACGCTCTACACACCCGTTTCCAAAATCTCTTCCAAACAAATCGAGCGCCAGATTAACACAGCCGACCAATATTTGCAAAAAGAGAAACATCCCTAATAACTATAGACACAATCTAACTACAAGAAACAGTAAACTTCCTAATTTCTATCACCCTCATCAAGACCCACAAAACCGGTGCCAGCACAAAAATCAGACCATAGAAGGTCCTTCTCAGCAAAATCTCCTGGCTCCTCTTCTATCTAAAACCTCTACTTTCAACTTTTCCCGGACACATCAGCAGCTCGGATGAAGTCATCTGCAGATAACATTTATTACTATCAGAACAACTTAAACACAACTGATATGCCTTCAACATTGATGTCGTTGCCCTCTACACCTCCGCACCCGCATACCCAGCAGTAGACATAATTACTGACTGCATCTATATCACTTCGGCCTCACTGCTACTGATATACACAAACTTCTACACATAATAATAGACAACACATATTTTACATACAAACAAAACACATACAAACAAATAACAGGACTGCCTATGGGATTCAGCCTCTCTGGACCGCTCTTCATCGCATTCATGGATAATTTAGAACGCCACAACCTCAACTCCTGTCACGCCTCCATTTTCTTCACACGATACATGGACGACATTCTTTTTCTGTCACTGCCCCATGAAGACGCCAATACAATCTTTACCACTTTCAACAACACTGACCCACACATAAAATTCGCAATTGAGTACCTCAATAGTTCTGGATCCTTCACACTTCTGGATTTCAGCTTTAACATCTCCGAGGAAAGGAGCATAACTACTAAATTCTACAGGAATCTTGCATGTAGAGGCATATTCATACATTACAGATCGGCCCTCCCTCGTGAGGCTAAGATAGGCTATGCTGGGAACGAGTTAACAAAACAGGTGGACAAAACAACCTGCAGCAAGAAATTCCAACAAGTACTGGAGACCAATGGGTACCTCACATCCAATATTGAGCACTTGGGAAACGCCAAAGACGGACGCGACACACTCTTTCCAACACCTGCTTCCTGAAGTTGCAACACGACAAGATTACCATGGCTATCTGGAAAGCTATACATAAATAGGTTCTCGATATTCAGTTAACACACACCAGGCCGTCACTGAGGCAGCAATTAGCAACACGTAATACCAATCACAAAAACACACCTTTCACCTTAGCGAACTGCCCTATGAACACCACAAACAGTGTATACTGCATACAGTTCACGGCATGCAACAAATTCTACATCGGTAGCACAGTAAGGGCCCTACATATTACAATCAAGGAACACCTACAAAGACGCACGTTTTCCTTCTACAAACACATCCACACATGCAACAACACCAGGGAATCAATTAAGATAGATATCCTGGCCACAGAAAGAGATATCGGCAACCTTAGGATAAAGGAATCTATACTGATAACAAAATAGCACCCTGAACTTAATAACCGACTCGAATTAGGGTCATCATTTTAGTCTGATAAATACAGTTTTACACCTCAGCGTACACACACATACACTTTAAATATAAAACAGGAAATGTACACACATAATATTGACACAAATTATAACATTGGAATATCTACCTGGCATAATACACACTTCGACTACAACTACAACAATTTACGAACCACAATCAGTACACAATTTAAGAACCCTATCCTCCTCAATATATAAATAATCAAATAATTGAATAATTAAACCTTAAAAACGGAACATCATTTATACTGCCAAAAAGATAATTAAGATAATCAGATAAAATAAAACGGCTACAGCTAACAACAATTTTACGAACCATAATCAGAAACACAACTTAGGAACCCCACCCTCCTCAATATATAAATAGATAAATAATTAAATAATTAAATTAAACAGAATACTTTAAAAACATATCATCATTTATACCAGTGCTTTTCAACCTTTTTGCTGGAGTGGAACCCCATGGAAACATTCCACTGGCTCGAGGAACCCCTGTGCAACATTTTGGTTGTCTTATGCAAAAAACAGCATTTAATTATACAAAAAAAAAAAAATTTGTAATAAAATGAAAATACTCATGTTCAGAGTATTGTACATGAAATGAAAACAAAAATGTTTAGGTTTGAATAGATTACATTTATTCATATGAAAAAAGTCAATGGGAAACTTGAGCCTGGTGTTTCTTGCACAACTCTTTAAGATTGGGTCGTGTTTTTGATAGACACACACGAAGTTCATCTTCCACAGACCGCAATTGTGCTCGTTTCTTGTGCTTGATGGTTGTCAGAGCTGAAAATCCAAATTCACCCAAGTAGGAGGTTGAAAATTGCGGAACCCCTGGACTGTACTGGCGGAACCCTAAGGTTCCGCGGAACCCTGGTTGAAAACCACTGATTTATACCGTCAAAGATATATTTAAGATAAACAGAAAAATATCTATCTATCTATCTATCTATCTATCTATCTATATATATATATATATATATATATATATATATATATATATATATATAACTAATTAAAAAGTGAATACAAGGCTTTCACCTTCATACACATAAAAATAAAGCATATCTTAGCTAGCATGAGCGCCCCCCTCCCCATCTAGAAAAAATGTAATTTACTAAATCGAATGCATGAACGGGCGAATTTAAATAAAATAAAATTTTAATAAATAAAACAAATTTGTAAATAAAAAATTGTAAATATACATAATAATAACTTTTTTTTAAATTGAAAATATTAATACTGACGCATAGGTTAAAACGAACAATGGCAAAAGAGTAACATTATTTAGGAACCTTCTCAATGAATAAATAGATATTAATTGAATAATTAATGGGATACTTTAAAACAACATCATTTATACCGTCAAAGAAATAATTAAGATAAACAAAAGATATAACTAATTAACAAATGATTTCGCCTTGGTGCACATAAAAAAAAATGAAAAATAAAACAGATCCTAGTTAGTAAGAGTTGCTTCCGTGTCTGGGAAAATGTAATCAGCTAAATTGAACGCATGGACGGGAGAAAAGAAAAAATGTAATAATAAAATTCAATTTAAAATAACGAAAAAACTTTATAAATATACATAATGAAAAAAAAATTAAATACTAATATTAACGCTGACACATACATCTAAAGATGAACAATAGATTTTAATAAGAAGAAATAAATATAAAAATGAATTTCAGATCCATTTCAATTTCTGCTGGATAGCTCTCATTTGTAGCGACCTTCTTATGAAAGTTTGAATTAAGTTTGAACACACATATGATGAAGGGAAATTTTCCCGAATTATCATTATACAGAACTTTCATCAGACCACCCTCACGCTCGCTGATTTGAGGTTTATAGATTTAAATCCCTCCTAATTATCATGTGGATTCTCGCCGGCCGAGGGGAAAAAATACCCGACTGCAAATCAGGGGCGATTTGTAAAAACCGGGTCCAAGCCCCCCCCCCCCCCCCCGACCGACGTAAATTAACATCCCTACACTAAAGATTGCATAAGCATGAAACCTCGATGTCTGTAAGTAAAAATAATTAATATTTACTTAAAATATATATATATATATATATATATATATATATAGTCTCGGAAGTTTCTCAACCATTAAAACTATATTAAAAAAAAACAACAAAAAAAACTTATAGTCCCAAGTCTTTCAGTGGAAAATCACTCATGTAAGTCAATTTATTTTTACAGTTATTATATTAGTTTGTTTCTAACACTATTTTAAGGGATCATCAGTTGTTTACCATGAAAAACTGTTTCAGGAATTTATAAACAATATATATATATATATATATATATATATATATATATATATAAAACTCTCACTTCCCCTAATTTGACATTTAGTCCTCATCCTACGAGTGATGTTTCTGACAAAGACGGAAGAAACCGCTGTCCACTGGGGCGGCAGTGTGGTATGAGCAGTAGCTAGAGATGACTTGCGTAATTCTCTCTCTATTCATGTTACCATGTCACTAATACGGGTACTTGAGGTAAACGTTTTCCTGGGCTGACGATGCCATATTAGCGGGAACTGCTACGGCTTTTCTTTCTTCAATGGTTTCAAAGAAATCTTTCTTTTACTCGCTCTCTCTTTGTTCTACTCTAAACTCATCTGCTGACCTCTTCCACAAATCTTCCATTCCCAACATGAAAAGTCTCTCAACAAATCAAAAGCTTAAACCCAGTACCCCAACTCCCAACGTAGATCCCTACTATTACGTTTCCTTTTCAATATCAGCGTCTATGTTCCAAACTTCCGGAGGTTGAAATATATTTACAGGAGACCAAACTTGACCTGTTGTTCCTATGCGAAACTTGTATGGGCTCATCAGTTTCTACTGATGACTTCATGATCTCAGAATACTCAAATATGATCTCTGAACCCGACCCCTGTGATCGCCATAGTCATGTAATCTGTGCTGTTGAAATAGTCATGATGGACAGAAGTCTGAGGCACACAGTATCAATGCCATCGTGCCTCAGGGTTCCATTCTGGGCTCAACCCTCTTCCTGATCTTCATAAATGATCTCCCAAACCACATTCTAAGATCATTTGTCGACATTTATGATGATGACACAACCATCTACGGAAACACCCATGAAGAGCATTAATGACCAGGTTCTTTCTGACTTTCTCTCTTCCGACAAGGAGCAAATGGTGCAATGGGGGAAAAGGTGGCTGGTTACTTTTAATGCGTCAAAGACCAAGCTTCTCTCCTTTCACCACCAACGTTCCGATCACCACTTTGTTCCAGTTCAAATGAGCGGCTCTCCCTTTAAGGAAGCACACTGCTTTGATAAGCTCCTGGCACTGACCTTCTCTTCAGACTTGAAATGGAAGACTTACATCAAATCTGTTGCTAAGGCCACTGGAAAAATGGTTGGATCATTTTAATGCTCCAGAAAGTATTTCATGCCCGATGCAATCCTCTGCCTGTACAAAAGTTGAATTCGTCCTAAGATGGAGTACTGTTGCCACATCTGGAGAGGTGCCGCTCAGAGCACTCTTTCCTGCCTTGACAGAGTCCAAAACCGACTTTGAAATCTAGTGGGGGATGTCCTCTTCTCTTCCCTACAGTCACTCTCTCACAGAAGAGATGTTGCAAGTCTTTCTTTGCTCTACCGTTATTTTCATGGTAGGTGTTTGACTGAGCTTAAATCTATGCCCCCCCCCTTAAAAAACATTCACAATAAGAACCCGCCTAGCTATTACCACTGTCAATGATTTCCCTTTCTCCCTTTGCATGCCCATGATGAAACGAAACGTGTCATGCCTAGTACATTAAATTAACCTTTTTCTTTCCTATTACAATATCGATTTTCAGAGGCTTACAAAAACTTTAATGAAAAAAAATTCATTAATTTCCAAAGCTTTTTATTCTTAACAATGTGGAAATACAGATAAGATATATTTAGAATAAAATAATATATAATGAAAAACACACAGAACTGTGGAGGTATTTAATTTCAAGCTAACAACACCACTTTAAACATTATCTGATAAGGGTTTTAAGTACAACAATGTTAGAATCTTTAAAATTATCTATCTGTATAATGATATGAATGTATCCTTAGTTGTATGGACGTCATGACTTTACAAAACCACTTTTATTTTTCAATCAGATTATCACCCGATCACCAAAGATGAAATGCAAAAAAGTAATTAAATGAGCTTTGCCTGATCACCAAAGATGAAATGCAAAAAAATAATTAAATGATATTCCCATGATCACCAAAGATGAAATGCAAAAAAGTAATTAAATGATCTTTGTTTGATCACCAAAGATGAAATGCAAAAAAGTAATTAAATGATCTTTGTTTGATCACCAAAGATGAAATGCAAAAAAGGAATTACATGATCTTTGTTTGATCACCAAAGATGAAATGCAAAAAAATAATTAAATGATATTCGCCCGATCACCAAAGATGAAATGCAAAAAATAATTAAATGAGATTCGCCTGATCACCAAAGATGAAATGCAAAAAAGTAATTAAATGATCTTTGTTTGATCACCAAAGATGAAATGCAAAAAAGGAATTACATGATCTTTGTTTGATCACCAAAGATGAAATGTAAAAAAATAATTAAATGATATTCCCACGATCACCAAAGATGAAATGCAAAAAAGTAATTACATGATCTTTGTTTGATCACCAAAGATGAAATGCAAAAAAGGAATTACATGATCTTTGTTTGATCACCAAAGATGAAATGCAAAAAAATAATTAAATGATATTCCCATGATCACCAAAGATGAAATGCAAAAAAGTAATTAAATGACCTTTGTTTGATCACCAAAGATGAAATGCAAAAAAGTAATTAAATGATCTTTGTTTGATCACCAAAGATGAAATGCAAAAAAGGAATTACATGATCTTTGTTTGATCACCAAAGATGAAATGTAAAAAAATAATTAAATGATATTCCCACGATCACCAAAGATGAAATGCAAAAAAGTAATTACATGATCTTTGTTTGATCACCAAAGATGAAATGCAAAAAAGGAATTACATGATCTTTGTTTGATCACCAAAGATGAAATGCAAAAAAATAATTAAATGATATTCCCACGATCACCAAAGATGAAATGCAAAAAAGTAATTAAATGATCTTTGTTTGATCACCAAAGATGAAATGCAAAAAAGGAATTACATGATCTTTGTTTGATCACCAAAGATGAAATGTAAAAAAATAATTAAATGATATTCCCACGATCACCAAAGATGAAATGCAAAAAAGTAATTAAATGATCTTTGTTTGATCACCAAAGATGAAATGCAAAAAAGTAATTACATGATCTTTGTTTGATCACCAAAGATGAAATGCAAAAAAGGAATTACATGATCTTTGTTTGATCACCAAAGATGAAATGTAAAAAAATAATTAAATGATACTCCCACGATCACCAAAGATGAAATGCAAAAAAGTAATTAAATGATCTTTGTTTGATCACCAAAGATGAAATGCAAAAAAGGAATTACATGATCTTTGTTTGATCACCAAAGATGAAATGCAAAAAAATAATTAAATGATATTCGCCCGATCACCAAAGATGAAATGCAAAAAATAATTAAATGAGATTCGCCTGATCACCAAAGATGAAATGCAAAAACATAATTAAATGATATTCGCCCGATCACCAAAGATGAAATGCAAAAAAATAATTAAATGATATTCGCCTGATCGCCAAAGATGAAATGCAAAAAAGTAATTAAATGAGATTCGCCTGATCACCAAAGATGAAATGCAAAAAAGTAATTAAATCAGATTCGCCTGATAACAAAAGATGAAATGTAAAAAAGTAATTAAATGCGATTCGCCTGATCACCAAAGATGAAATGCAAAAAAGTAATTAAATGAGATTTGCCTGATCACCAAAGATGAAATGCAAAAAAGTAATTAAATGAGATTTGCCTAATCACCAAAGATGAAATGCAAAAAAGTAATTAAATGAGATTTTCCTGATCACCAAAAATGAAATGCAAAAAAGTAATTAAATGAGATTTGCCTAATCACCAAAGATGAAATGCAAAAAAGTAATTAAATGAGATTTTCCTGATCACTAAAGATTAAATGCAAAAAAGTAATTAAATGAGATTTGCCTAATCACCAAAGATGAAATGCAAAAGAGTAATTAAATGCGATTCGTCTGATCACCAAAGATGAAATGCAAAAAAGTAATTAAATGATATTCGCATGATCACCAAAGATTAAATGCAAAAAAGTAATTAAATGAGATTCACCTGATCACCAAAGATGAAATGCAAAAAAGTAATTAAATCAGATTCGCATGATCACCAAAGATTAAATGCAAAAAAGTAATTAAATGCGATTCGCCTAATCACCAAAGATGAAATACAAAAAAGTAATTAAATGATATTCGCATGATCATCAAAGATTAAATGCAAAAAAGTAATTAAATGAAATCTACCTGATCACCGAAGATGAAATGCAAAAAAAGGAATTACATGAGATTCGCCTGATCACCAAAGATGAAATGCAAAAATGTAATTAAATGATATTTGCTTGATCACCAAAGATGAAATGCAAAAATGTAATTAAATGATATTTGCTTGATCACCAAAGATGAAATGCAAAAAAGTAATTAAATGATATTTGCTTGATCACCAAAGATTAAATGCAAAAAAGTAATTAAATGAGATTTGCCTGATCACCAAAGATTAAATGCAAAAAAGTAATTAAATCAGATTCGCCTTATCACCAAAGATTAAATGCAAAAAAGTAATTAAATGAGATTTGCCTAATCACCAAAGATAAAATGCAAAAAAGTAATTAAATGAGATCCTGATCACCAAAGATGAAATGCAAAAAAGTAATTAAATGAGATCTGCCTGATCACCAAAGATTAAATGCAAAAAAGTAATTAAATCAGATTTGCCTAATCACCAAAGATTAAATGCAAAAAAGTAATTAAATGAGATTTTCCTGATCACCAAAGATTAAATACAAAAAAGTAATTAAATGAGATTCGCACGATCACCAAAGATGAAATGCAAAAAAGTAATTAAATGAGATTCGCCTGATCACCAAAGATGAAATACAAAAAAGTAATTAAATGATATTCACACGATCACCAAAGATGAAATGCAAAGAAATAATTGAATGAGATTCGCCTGATCACCAAAGATGAAATGCAAAAAAGTAATTAAATGATATTTGCCTGATCACCAAAGATTAAATGCAAAAAAGTAATTAAATGAGATTTGACTAATCACCAAAGATGAAATGCAAAAAAGTAATTAAATGATATTTGCCTGATCACCAAAGATTAAATGCAAAAAAGTAATTAAATGAGATTTGACTAATCACCAAAGATTAAATGCAAAAAAGTAATTAAATGATATTTGCCTGATCACCAAAGATTAAAGGCAAAAAAGTAATTAAATCAGATTCGCCTGATCACCAAAGATGAAATGCAAAAAAGTAATTAAATGAGATTTGCCTGATCACCAAAGATTAAATGCAAAAAAGTAATTAAATGATATTTGCCTGATCACCAAAGATTAAATGCAAAAAAGTAATTAAATGAGATTTGCCTGATCACCAAAGATTAAATGCAAAAAAGTAATTAAATGATATTTGCCTGATCACCAAAGATTAAATGCAAAAAAGTAATTAAATCAGATTTGCCTGATCACCAAAGATTAAATGCAAAAAAGTAATTAAATGAGATTTGCCTGATCACCAAAGATGAAATGCAAAAAAGTAATTAAATCAGATTCGCCTTATCACCAAAGATTAAATGCAAAAAAGTAATTAAATGAGATTTTCCTGATCACCAAAGATGAAATGCAAAAATGTAATTAAATCAGATTCGCCTGATCACCAAAGATTAAATGCAAAAAAGTAATTAAATGAGATTTTCCTGATCACCAAAGATTAAATGCAAAAAAGTAATTAAATGAGATTCACCTGATCACCAAAGATTAAATGCAAAAAAGTAATTAAATCAGATTCGCCTTATCACCAAAGATTAAATGCAAAAAAGTAATTAAATGAGATTTGCCTAATCACCAAAGATGAAATGCAAAAAAGTAATTAAATGAGATATTCCTGATCACCAAAGATTAAATGCAAAAATGTAATTAAATCAGATTCGCCTGATCACCAAAGATTAAATGCAAAAAAGTAATTAAATGAGATTTTCCTGATCACCAAAGATTAAATGCAAAAAAGTAATTAAATGAGATTCACCTGATCACCAAAGATGAAATGCAAAAAAGTAATTAAATGAGATTTGCCTGATCACCAAAGATGAAATGCAAAAAAGTAATTAAATGAGATTTGCCTAATCACCAAAGATGAAATGCAAAAAAGTAATTAAATGAGATTTGCCTAATCACCAAAGATGAAATGCAAAAAAGTAATTAAATGAGATTCACCTGATCACCAAAGATTAAATGCAAAAAAGTAATTAAATCAGATTCGCCTGATCACCAAAGATTAAATGCAAAAAAGTAATTAAATGAGATTCGCCTGATCACCAAAGATGAAATGCAAAAAAGTAATTAAATGAGATTTGCCTGATCACCAAAGATGAAATGCAAAAAAGTAATTAAATGAGATTTGCCTAATCACCAAAGATGAAATGCAAAAAAGTAATTAAATGAGATTCGCCTACTCACCAAAGATGAAATGCAAAAAAGTAATTAAATCAGATTCGCCTGATCACCAAAGATGAAATGCAAAAAAGTACTTACAGGCTATCAGGTATTTCTTAGTGTGAAAAATTTAGACTTTACCCATTAAAAATATTTATGCTTAAAAATCGAATATAATGTAGTAAATAGAATTCTGACATGATAAAAATTTATCCGTACAATTTAGTCTTTGCACTAGGATCAAAGTGTAGTAGCTGTAAAAATATGAGGAATGATAAAAAAAATTTACAGGCTAAAGTAATATTTACTAATTTAAAAATGAACAATGAATATAGTAGTAGAAACGATCCGTGGAATTTCCATGGGTTACGGTTTGTCAAATATAAATAAAGTAAATCCTCCAAAGTCGAAAGATCTAGAAATCTAACAACTCTTGAACTGACCATTGTTTTAAACTTGAACTATGATGTTCTATGCTACAGAACTTTTGTTGTCGAAACTGATAAGTATTCAACAAAACAAAGAGGCAATTAAGATGTCTGGTAAAAGATATGATCCACATACGTCTTTTTATTTATTTATCTTTCAACACATCTTATCCTCAGGTATACAACAGAATGTTATTTTATGTATTTTCAAATATAGTTGACTGAATTTCCTTCAGAAATCTCTAAAAATCAGACAGGCATCCAGTCGTGCTTCTCCATGACGTGTCATAGGTGGTCTAGTTATTAATTACTGATTAACAAATAATTTTGATTCCAAAAAGAAAAAAGAAACCACGTCATGTAAATGGACGACCTGAAACTATTTGCAAAAAAGAAAAAGGAACTAGAAAATACGACTAGAATCTTCAGCCAGGACATTCAAATGGAATTTAGAATTGAAAAGTGTGCATTAGTGTTGTGGGGTACAAATCACTCCTATTGAAGAACTAATGGAAGCAACCATCTATAATAAATACCATGGTTGCAAAGACTCAAACAGAGGACATTCCTATTCATGTTTTACCGCATGGTAGGAATCCGGTCATCTCCTACCACATTTAGTGGCGTTACTGTATTGCTATGAATAAATACATTGTATATTTTAACCTGTCACAATTTGTGGTTGTTATCTTTGTGACCCCTAGCACGGGTCTACAACAATTAGTAAAGATGAAACGGAGAAAAACTCAAGATAGCGGAGGGCATGGAAATAGCGAACCTAGAGGAGATAGAGGCATATCTGGGAGTTTTTGAAGTGGACGCCATCAAATCATCAGAAATGAAAGAGAAGATTGGGAGAGAATATATGAGAAGAACAAGAAAACTCTTAGAAACCCAATTATATAAGAGAAACCTAATAAAAGGAATTAATATCTTGGCAGCATTGCTAGTAAGATATTCATAGGACAAAAGAAGAACTGAGGCCCTGGATTAAAGAATTAGAAAACTAATACCCATGCACAATGCATTGCACCAAAAAGGGTGATGTTGACCGTCTCTATGTAAAATGTGGAAGAGGACTTGTAAGTATAGAAGACTGTGGATGACACAAAAAAGAACTAAAAAATACATAACCCTAAATACAGAAAAGCTGATAATCACTGAAAGGGACACTGCCGAAATAAACAATGCAGGGAGCAGCGAAACTGGAAACAAAAAGGTGAGAAAAGCAAAATGGGAAGAGAAGCAACTAAATAGACGATTTATAGAACTGACCAAACGAAAACACCTGACCATGGCTACAAAAAATGACACCTGAATAGAGAAATGGAATCACTATTGACTGCTGCATATAACAATATGATCAGAACTAATTATATCAAAGCCAAAATAGACAAAGCTCAGGAAAACAGTAAATGTAGACTCTGTGGACAGAGAGACGAAATAGTTAATCACATAAGTAAATGCAACAAACTAGTCAAAAAAAGAATACAAAACAAACACAACTGCGTGGGAAAGAAGTCCATTTTGAACATACAGATAAATGGTACACACACAAACCAGAGTCGATATTAGAAAATGAAAACCACAAAATCCTCTTTAACATGGAGGTACAAGCAGATAAACTCATTCAAGCAAAGAGACCAGACGTGATAATAGTCAACAATTAGGAAAAAACCATGCCAAATCCAATTCGCTGTCCCAGTAGGTCACAGGGTGAAGATCAAGGAGGCATAAAAACTAAGTAAATACATGGAAATTGCCAGAGAACTAAAAGGAATATGGAACATGAAGAAAATTACTGTATTACCGATAATTGTACGAGCACTAGGAAGAGTACTGAAAAACCTGGAAAAAAGACCAGGAGAAATTGGAATCGAAGGAAGGATTGGAACCATACAATGCATGGCAATGATAAAAATATCAAGGAAAATCATTGAGTGCAGAAACCAACTCATATAACCAAAGCAGGCCAACAATATACAAGTAAGTAGAAATAGAAATAGACAAAAAAATATAGAAAGAATACAAGCCTAAAGGAACTGAAACTGCCAGAAATCAGATACCTGTCTCGGCTGCTACTACACAAAGTGGTTATGAATTAAAAGACTGAGATAGGAGAGCACCAACCAGACCTCCACTGGAAGGGTATGGAGTGTAATAGAATCTTAGAAAGGCTTATTTTTATTTTTTATTTTTTTTATGGAAATTGCTCCAGACAAGGCATGAAGCCACTTGATGTAAGGAGCTAAAAAATATATATACTACTTCAAGGTAAAAAACATCCAACGATAAGTGTTAGATGAGTAGATTCCGACCCAGAACACAGAAATTCTTTCCCCTTTGTCAGAAACATCGCACATGGAATGTGAGGACTAAAGGACAAAATAAGTGAAGCCAGAGTTACGAGGCTGCCGAAAGTAAAGCTAAGGTCCACGTTCTACTCTTCTATTGCTACTAAAATTCCAAAGGAAGCCGATGGTTATTGCCAATGGGAAATCAATGGTAAACAGATATTGCAATAATACAAAATGATTTCCAAAGAGGAGAAGTGCTGGAAATCTGGGCAAACTTGGCACTCAGACTCTAAGGAACACCACTTGTTATTACCAGTGAGAAATCATTGGCCTTTTGGCTAAGATCAAAGTGTAGTATCTGTTCGGATGGATACTGCACCCCATAGACTGGTATTTTCTTGGCCTTCGGGGCTTGATTTACGCCTGTCTATGGGTCTGTCCTGTGCAGTTCTAGGAGGTGCACCCTCCCAGGCTTCGTTTCCCCTCTTTGGGGAGGAGTAAGTTTATTGCTTACTGCCTGAGGCACCCCTACCGGGGAATGCCGACAGGACTGCCCAGGCAATTTTTAATGGCCAAAGTGCTCACCTCTTGGGTGCTGGCTTTTCAAACCCCACTTTCCCGACCCGACCTTGGGTCACATCTTACTTGTGGGAGTAAGATAAAACTGGCCTTGTGCCTAACTCCTGGAGAGGAGTAAATAAAAACTCCTACTGATAAAGTAAATAATAATAATAATAATAATAATAATAATAATAATAATAATAATAATAATAATAATAATAATAATAATAATAATAATAATTATTATTATTATTATTATTATTACAAGAAACACTATAAGCTCTCCCATTCCCTCCCCACTCCATTCTACCCCTCAAAAAATAAAAATGATGCCAGCCTAGACAAAATATTTGTAGAGGGACAAGGAGGATGAGAAGATCGAGGAGGGACAGCACAAACCAGACCCCCACTGGAAAAGTGCAGAGAATGCTGTGACCATGGCTTATTGCCACCCAAATCCCAGAGAAGACCAATGGTCCTTACCAGCAAGAAATCAATGGTAAGTGGCTGTTGCAATACCACAAGGTAATTTGCGGTGGTTATCGAAAAGAGGTGAAGAATACTAGAAATCTGGGGAGACTTGTTGTCACTCAGACTCCAGGAAATACCACTGGTTGTTGTCGGTGAGCAATCATTGACGATGATCTGTGTGAGAACTCCTAGTGAGTACAAATAATAATAATAATAATAATAATAATAATAGTAATGATGATGATGATGATGATGATGATGATGATGATGATGATGATGATGATGATGATGATGATGATGATGATGATGATGATGATGATGATGATGATGAGGAGGAGGAGGAGGAGGAGGAGGAGGAGGAGGAGGAGTTGGTGTAACCAGCATTAGTTGGTGCCATAGAAAATGGTCGCGAAGGGTTTGAGAGGATGAAAAGATGAAGGAGGGAAAGCACCATCAAGACGTCCACTGGAACGGCATAGAGAGTACTGGATTTCTGAGGAGGCTTATTGTCACTCAACAACTGTTATCGATGAGAACTCAATAGTAAACAGCTGTTGCCCGAATACAAAATGATTTGCAACAATTATTGAAATAAGTGGAGAGTGCTGGAAGAAGTTGTCACTCAGACTCCAGGGAACACCACCTTTTTTTTTTTTTTTTTACTGATGAGCGATCACTGATAATAACAAGTTTTATTTACTCCTCCCCAGGAGTTAGGCACAAGGCCAGTTTTATCTTACTCCCACAAGTAAGATGTGACCCAAGATCGGGTCGAGAAAGTGGGGTTTGAAAAGCCAGCGCTCGAGAGGTGAGCACTCTGGCCATTTAAAAATTGCCTGGGCAGCCCCGTCGGCATTCCCCAGTAGGGGTGCCTCAGGCAGTAAGCAATAAACTTACTCCTCCCCAAAGAGGGGAGGCAAAGCCTGGGAGGGTGGACCTCTTAGAACTGCACAGGACAGGCGGGCAGTATCCATCGGAACAGATACTACACTTTGATATTAGCCAAAAGGCCAAGAAGTATTATTTACTCCTCTCCAGGAGTTAGGCACAAGGCCAGTTTTATCCTACTCCCACAAGTAAGATGTGACCCAAGGTCGGGTCGGAAAGTGGGGGTTGAAAAGCCAGCGCCCGAGAGGTGAGCACTCTGACCATCAAAAATTGCCTGGGCAGCCCCGTCGGCATTTCCTGGTAGGGGCGCCTCAGGCAGTAAGCAATAAACTTACTCCTCCCCAAAGAGGGGAGGCGAAGCCTGGGAGGGTGCACCTCCTAGAACTGCACAGGACAGACCCATAGACCGGCGTAAATCAAGCCCTGAAGGACAAGACAATACCAGTCCATGGGGTACAGTATCCATCGGAACAGATACTACACTTTCATCTTAGCCAAAAGGCCAAGAAGTTTTATTTACTCCTCCCCAGGAGTTAGGCACAAGGCCAGTTTTATCTTTCTCCCACAAGTAAGATGTGACCCAAGATCGGGTCGAGAAAGTGGGGTTTGAAAAGCCAGCGCTCGAGAGGTGAGCACTCTGGCCATTTAAAAATTGCCTGGGCAGCCCCGTCGGCATTCCCTGGTAGGGGCGCCTCAGACAGTAAGCAATAAACTTACTCCTCCCCAAAGGGAGGAGGCGAAGCCTGGGAGGGTGGACCTCCTAGAACTGCACAGGACAGACGTGCAGTATCCATCAGAACAGATACTACACTTTGATCTTAGCCAAAAGGCCAAGAAGAAAATAGCTGCCAAGAAGTTTTATTTACTCCTCCCCAGGAGTTAGGCACAAGGCCAGTTTTATCTTACTCCCACAAGTAAGATGTGACCCAAGATCGGGTCGAGAAAGTGAGGTTTGAAAAGCCAGTGCTCGAGAGGTGAGCACTCTGGCCATTTAAAAATTGCCTGGGCAGCCCCGTCGGCATTCCCTGGTAGGGGCGCCTCAGACAGTAAGCAATAAACTTACTCCTCCCCAAAGAGGGGAGGCAAAGCCTGGGAGGGTGGACCTCCTAGAACTGCACAAGACAGGCGTGCAGTATCCATCGGAACAGATACTACACTTTGATCTTAGCCAAAAGGCCAAGAAGAAAATAGCTGCCAAGAAGTGTGAAGACTTATAGTGAAATAATAATTATAATAATAATTGAACAGTGACAGGACGTTAGTTTGTTACTGGTTATATTTCCAACAATTTATTTATACACCTTGATGAGTGTTTGGTTACAGCACCTTGTATTCCCAAATGATCACCCCTCTAAATACTGACTAGACTCAACGTTACTTAACTTCGGTGATCCTGTGAGCACCGGTATGTCAATGTGATTTAGTTGTAACGCAAAAATGGTCCAGTAAATAAAGGTGACAGAACGTATTTTCTCCTCTGCTGACTTCTTCAGAAAGTTAGAAATTATATTAAAAAAATCAACACTGCAACTTGTCAAAACGAGGAGTGGGTGGGGGAAGAGGAGGAGGAGGAGGAGGGGGAGAAGGAAGGGGAGGAGCAGATGTCTAGAAGGCGTTAACTTAGAATAAAAAAGTAGCTAGTGTCCATTCTTTTCCTTTACAGCTATTTTGATTATTATGCAAGTCAAATACATGTCAGTAACTCAAAAAGTTATGTAGTAAAATATACAACTGAATTTTATGCCATTTTTAATGGTTCGTTTTGTGAAATATTTGGAATTTTCAACAGTGAACTGACTAGAAGCTTAAACTAATATTAGCTTAAGATCTCTGTAATCTAATAAAATACTTTTATTTTCTTATCCAAATTTTTTTATATATCATTTCGTAATCTATGACCGTTCAAATAACTTCAAATTTTAACAACCTTTGTTTAAACAGGTCCAAACTTTTTTGCTGAATGATTGATATGTTTAATTTTATAGAAATGCCATTCATTTTAAAAGTAAAAGGTGTTCTGTGTGTTAGAATATGCTTGAAGATACCATCGAACAAGATTATGCAGCTTGCATTTGGGAGGGAGCTCTCTAAAAAGTCATCATCAGCAATACAGATTTGAACATGGCAGAAAAAATTCAAAGAGGAAGGTTGTCTGTGCAGGGCAAAAGGATCTAGACGCCCAATAACATCGGAACAGATGGTTGTGTCTCAAACAGTGCACATATTAAACATTTTGCGAAATCGTTCATGGAATTCACATACCTTTTGATTTTCTCATTAAAATTTCGAAGGTGGATGGGCCAAAATAATTGATTTAATTCAATTTAGATATGCCTGTGGCTAAAATAAGACAACACGCTTCTATCCCATTGGGCTGAAAGAACACTTTTGGCGTTCAATAAAGGCCACAACTCAGATTAATCTCGATTTTGTGACACATCTATTCCTTGTAGGAGGAAAGGGGTTCAAGTAAATAGAGAAGGCAATGAGGGGCCGGTAGTGCAATGATATGAGCTTAAATTGTTGACTAAATCATTATTGGACCATTTAAAGTTGCCGAAGGAGTTAAACCGAACAATGCCTACAATATGAATTCATGGACAAGACTTTCTTTGCACGGTACAAGTCTCAGTCTTACAGTTTCAAAGCCAAGTGCATATTTAAACACAACAATAAATCTAAATTGACTTGTGAGCAGTGGCGTGCAGAGGTCTGGTGATGCCCTGGCGGTGCCTCAAAGACTCAAGTATAAGTCCTAGTATCGAGAAATATTATGAGAACAAGAGATAGTTTGAATATGATTGATTGCTTCCTCTTCACCACTTGGATGTCTAGGACCATTGCTCCATTGTCTCCCCCTCTGCACGCCACTGCTCCCTCGCCTCTCCCTCTGCAGGTCACTGCTCCATCGCCCCTCCCCCCGCTCTGCACGCCACTGCTCCAATCGCCCCCCCCTCTGCACGCCACTGCTCCATTGCCCCCCCTCCCTCTGCACGCCACTACTCTCTTGCCTCCCCCTCTACACACCACTGCTCCATTGCCTCCCCCTCTGCAAGCCACTGCCCTATTGCCTCCCCCTCTATATACCGCTGCTCTCTTGCCTCCCCCTCTACACGCCACTGCTCCATTGCCTCCCCCTCTATATGCCGCTGCTCTCTCGCCCCCCTCTACATGCCACTGCTCCATTGCCTCCCCCCTCTGCATGCCACTGCTCTATCGCCTACCCCTCTACATGCCACTGCTCCATTGCCTCCCCCTCTGCACGCCACTGCTCCATTGCCTCCCCCTCTATATACCGCTGCTCTCTCCCCCCCCTCTACATGCCACTGCTCCATTGCCCCCCTCCCTCTGCACGCCACTACTCTCTTGCCTCCCCCTCTACACACCACTGCTCCATTGCCTCCCCCTCTGCAAGCCACTGCCCTATTGCCTCCCCCTCTATATACCGCTGCTCTCTTGCCTCCCCCTCTACACGCCACTGCTCCATTGCCTCCCCCTCTGCAAGCCACTGCCCTATTGCCTCCCCCTCTATATACCGCTGCTCTCTTGCCTCCCCCTCTACACGCCACTGCTCCATTGCCTCCCCCTCTATATGCCGCTGCTCTCTCGCCCCCCTCTACATGCCACTGCTCCATTGCCTCCCCCTCTGCACGCCACTGCTCCATTGCCTCCCCCTCTATATACCGCTGCTCTCTCCCCCCCCTCTACATGCCACTGCTCCATTGCTCCCCCTCTCTGCTTGCCACTGCTCTATCGCCTACCCCTCTACATGCCACTACCTATGAGTTTTTTTTAATATTAAAGAATTTACAAGGCAGAATATTTATAAGTCTCAATCAGAGTCAGGTTGAAAATCTATGACCAATTGTGAAAATAAAATCACATTAAGGTAGCAATATATATAACAACAAAATCAGCCTATGAGAAGCAATTAAAACTACTATGTTTCGATAATTTGTATTATTTGCATTATTCGGATTACTATTCGCATCTTGTATGTTATTTTCGCAACGATTTTCTTTGTGTGCATCTTTTCGAACTTGGGAATCTTTATGTTAAACTCTGTAACCTAACACATCATGCATTGTTTTGTAGAACGATTTGTCTTTGGCCTCAAAATACACCTCAGTTTCTGATATCACTTCTTCATTGGAACCAAATCTCTTTCGCTGGATCATTCTTTTGAGGTCTGCAAATAGCCAGTAGTCACTGGAGACCAGATCTGAAGAATAGGGTGGGTGTGGAAGCAATTCGATGTGCAATTCCTGTAGTATCTTATTATTGTGATCGACTTGTGGCACGATGCATTGTCTTGGAGAGAGAGCACTTTTTTCTTCTCCATTTGTGACGGTTTTTTGGCAATTCTCTTCCTTCAAATGCACCAATAATGTTATATAATATTCACTATTGATGGTTCTTCCTTTCTTAAGTTAATTGTTATGGCGCCGTACCTGTATGAAGAACAAATGGACTCGTCCATCCATAATAAAATGCGAGAAGCATTCGAACTCACAGTCTTCTTCCACCCCAGTTCTATACCAGCAGTCCAGAATACCACTTCTTGTATATATATTCTTTTTCTTCAATAATATATCTTTGTTCCTGTAACCCAATGTTTCCGTGTTTTTATTTCGGCCCCTAACAGGGTCACAACAGTAATCGATGAACAAACTTTGCACATCACAAAATACGGAGGCTAAAACCTTACCTGCTTATTTTGCCTCTTTGGTTGATTTGGACGGCTTTTATCTGCTGCTGTCTACTCAGCTGATTGCCGATTTGACTCCGAAGTGAAGTGATAGATCCAATCTTTCATCCAGTGTCACATGTTGCCACAAAAAACTCCTTTTGATGCAGTGAAAGAGGTGCAAACAATAATCTGAATCGTCAAGGCATCGTTGTTGTTGATCGACTGTGAGCAAACGTGACACCCACTTTGAACACAGTTTTCTCATCCGTGAATACGCTGCCTTCTAATATCTTCAACTCCTCTGCTATCTCACACAACTTCAAGTTACGATCGGCCAAACTAGTCTGTGAACGTTTTCAATATTTTCTGGGACAACTGCCGAATTTGGATGACCTGAGCATTCAGCATCACTTATGTCTGTACGATCGCATTTAAAGTCAGCAAACCATCCCGTAACTATTGTCCAATGAAGCAGAGTTCAAATAACACTTATCGAGCCATTTCTTTGTTTGAACAGCATTTTCCTATCAGAAAGCAATGCTTTATCAACATATTAAATCCAGATTTTGTTTTGAAAATTTGCAACAGTAGCTTCACATAAATAATTGTAATTTGTAAACTAATAATCGGGTTGGGCTCAAATTTTGACATGTGCCATTTGAAGGTTAGTACTTTATAAAAGTAATATGGATTTTTTTTTAGTGGCGCCATCTATATGTCAGGCCCGAAACCCATTGAGTGATGTGTTATACGGAATTTCGAACTGAACCCTTTATTTAATCCACAAGGGTAGATTAGTCTCATTCCGTCAGCCATGACCAGATAGAAGTACTAAGTAAATGAATTTTATTTTTATCTTCAGTTATTATCGCCTGTGGTGAGGATTGAACCTTCACCCTCCATAAAACTGTCACTTAGAAC
>CAUVYP010000467.1:0-88000 GCA_963556195.1 Sepiola atlantica
ATATCTCTGGGAGTACAAGAGCTGAACTTCTGAAACTTGGTACTTCAGTAGAAAATGTGTGTCCGCTAATGTCTGCAAAGTTTCGGAGCACAATTCTTATAAATGTGGAAGTTATAAACAAAAGCGATATCAACTTTAAATCGCACTAAATTTTGTTGATGTTTTGCGTATTCAGTTTGTATCGACATATCTCCGGGAGTACAAGAGCTGCACTTCTGACACTTACTACTTCAGTAGAATATGTATTTCCGCTATGGTATGCAAAGTTTTGTTGCACAATTCTTATAAATGTGGAAGTTATAAACAAAAGCGAAATCAACTTTAAATCGCCTTAAATTTTGTTGATGTTTTGCGTATTCAGTTTGTATCGACATATCTCCGGGAGTACAAGAGCTGAACTTCTGAAACTTGGTACTTCAGTAGAGAATGTGTGTCCGCTAATATCTGCAAAGTTTCGGAGCACAATTCTTATAAATGTGGAAGTTATAAACAAAAGCGATATCAACTTTAAATCGCACTAAATTTTGTTGATGTTTTGCGTATTCAGTTTGTATCGACATATCTCCGGGAGTACAAGAGCTGAACTTCTGAAACTTGGTACTTCAGTAGAAAATGTGTGTCCGCTAATGTCTGCAAAGTTTCGGAGCACAATTCTTATAAATGTGGAAGTTATAAACAAAAGCGATATCAACTTTAAATCGCACTAAATTTTGTTGATGTTTTGCGTATTCAGTTTGTATCGACATATCTCCGGGAGTACAAGAGCTGAACTTCTGAAACTTGGTACTTCAGTAGAATATGTATTTCCGCTATTGTCTGCAAAGTTTTGTTGCACAATTCTTATAAATGTGGAAGTTATAAACAAAAACGATATCAACTTGAAATCCCCTTAAATGTTGTTGATGTTTTGCGTATTCAGTTTGTATCGACATATCTCCGGGAGTACAAGAGCTGAACTTCTGAAACTCCGTACTTCAGTAGAAAATGTCTGTCCGCTATTGTCTGCAAAGTTTCGGAGCACAATTCTTATAAATGTGGAAGTTATAAACAAAAGCGATATCAACTTTAAATCGCACTAAATTTTGTTGATGTTTTGCGTATTCAGTTTGTATCGACATATCTCCGGGAGTACAAGAGCTGAACTTCTGAAACTTGGTACTTCAGTAGAATATGTGTGTCCGCTATTGTCTGCAAAGTTTCGGAGCACAATTCTTATAAATGTGGAAGTTATAAACAAAAGCGATATCAACTTTAAATCGCACTAAATTTTGTTGATGTTTTGCGTATTCAGTTTGTATCGACATATCTCTGGGAGTACAAGAGCTGAACTTCTGAAACTTGGTACTTCAGTAGAAAATGTGTGTCCGCTAATGTCTGCAAAGTTTCGGAGCACAATTCTTATAAATGTGGAAGTTATAAACAAAAGCGATATCAACTTTAAATCGCACTAAATTTTGTTGATGTTTTGCGTATTCAGTTTGTATCGACATATCTCCGGGAGTACAAGAGCTGAACTTCTGAAACTTGGTACTTCAGTAGAAAATGTGTGTCCGCTAATGTCTGCAAAGTTTCGGAGCACAATTCTTATAAATGTGGAAGTTATAAACAAAAGCGATATCAACTTTAAATCGCACTAAATTTTGTTGATGTTTTGCGTATTCAGTTTGTATCGACATATCTCCGGGAGTACAAGAGCTGAACTTCTGAAACTTGGTACTTCAGTAGAATACGTATTTCCGCTATTGTCTGCAAAGTTTTGTTGCACAATTCTTATAAATGTGGAAGTTATAAACAAAAGCGATATCAACTTTAAATCGCACAAAATTTTGTTGATGTTTGGCGTATTGAGTTTGTATCGACATATCTCTGGGAGTACAAGAGCTGAACTTCTGAAACTTGGTACTTCAGTAGAAAATGTGTGTCCGCTAATGTCTGCAAAGTTTCGGAGCACAATTCTTATAAATGTGGAAGTTATAAACAAAAGCGATATCAACTTTAAATCGCACTAAATTTTGTTGATGTTTTGCGTATTCAGTTTGTATCGACATATCTCCGGGAGTACAAGAGCTGAACTTCTGAAACTTGGTACTTCAGTAGAATATGTATTTCCGCTATTGTCTGCAAAGTTTTGTTGCACAATTCTTATAAATGTGGAAGTTATAAACAAAAGCGATATCAACTTTAAATCGCCTTAAATTTTGTTGATTTTTTGCGTATTGAGTTTGTATCGACATATCTCCGGGAGTACAAGAGCTGAACTTCTGAAACTTGGTACTTCAGTAGAGAATGTGTGTCCGCTAATATCTGCAAAGTTTCGGAGCACAATTCTTATAAATGTGGAAGTTATAAACAAAAGCGATATCAACTTTAAATCGCACTAAATTTTGTTGATGTTTTGCGTATTCAGTTTGTATCGACATATCTCCGGGAGTACAAGAGCTGAACTTCTGAAACATACTACTTCAGTAGAATATGTATTTCCGCTATTGTCTGCACAGTTTTGTTGCACAATTCTTATAAATGTGGAAGTTATAAACAAAAGCGATATCAACTTTAAATCGCACTAAATTTTGTTGATGTTTTGCGTATTCAGTTTGTATCGACATATCTCCGGGAGTACAAGAGCTGAACTTCTGAAACTTGGTCCCTCAGTAGAATATGTATTTCCGCTATTGTCTGCAAAGTTTTGTTGCACAATTCTTATAAATGTGGAAGTTATAAACAAAAGCGATATCAACTTTAAATCGCACTAAATTTTGTTGATGTTTTGCGTATTCAGTTTGTATCGACATATCTCCGGGAGTACAAGAGCTGAACTTCTGAAACTTGGTACTTCAGTAGAAAATGTGTGTCCGCTAATGTCTGCAAAGTTTCGGAGCACAATTCTTATAAATGTGGAAGTTATAAACAAAAGCGATATCAACTTTAAATCGCACTAAATTTTGTTGATGTTTTGCGTATTCAGTTTGTATCGACATATCTCCGGGAGTACAAGAGCTGAACTTCTGAAACTTGGTACTTCAGTAGAATATTTATTTCCGCTATTGTCTGCAAAGTTTTGTTGCACAATTCTTATAAATGTGGAAGTTATAAACAAAAACGATATCAACTTGAAATCCCCTTAAATGTTGTTGATGTTTTGCGTATTCAGTTTGTATCGACATATCTCCGGGAGTACAAGAGCTGAACTTCTGAAACTCCGTACTTCAGTAGAAAATGTCTGTCCGCTATTGTCTGCAAAGTTTCGGAGCACAATTCTTATAAATGTGGAAGTTATAAACAAAAGCGATATCAACTTTAAATCGCACTAAATTTTGTTGATGTTTTGCGTATTCAGTTTGTATCGACATATCTCCGGGAGTACAAGAGCTGAACTTCTGAAACTTGGTACTTCAGTAGAATATGTGTGTCCGCTATTGTCTGCAAAGTTTCGGAGCACAATTCTTATAAATGTGGAAGTTATAAACAAAAGCGATATCAACTTTAAATCGCACTAAATTTTGTTGATGTTTTGCGTATTCAGTTTGTATCGACATATCTCTGGGAGTACAAGAGCTGAACTTCTGAAACTTGGTACTTCAGTAGAAAATGTGTGTCCGCTAATGTCTGCAAAGTTTCGGAGCACAATTCTTATAAATGTGGAAGTTATAAACAAAAGCGATATCAACTTTAAATCGCACTAAATTTTGTTGATGTTTTGCGTATTCAGTTTGTATCGACATATCTCCGGGAGTACAAGAGCTGAACTTCTGAAACTTGGTACTTCAGTAGAAAATGTGTGTCCGCTAATGTCTGCAAAGTTTCGGAGCACAATTCTTATAAATGTGGAAGTTATAAACAAAAGCGATATCAACTTTAAATCGCACTAAATTTTGTTGATGTTTTGCGTATTCAGTTTGTATCGACATATCTCCGGGAGTACAAGAGCTGAACTTCTGAAACTTGGTACTTCAGTAGAATACGTATTTCCGCTATTGTCTGCAAAGTTTTGTTGCACAATTCTTATAAATGTGGAAGTTATAAACAAAAGCGATATCAACTTTAAATCGCACAAAATTTTGTTGATGTTTGGCGTATTGAGTTTGTATCGACATATCTCTGGGAGTACAAGAGCTGAACTTCTGAAACTTGGTACTTCAGTAGAAAATGTGTGTCCGCTAATGTCTGCAAAGTTTCGGAGCACAATTCTTATAAATGTGGAAGTTATAAACAAAAGCGATATCAACTTTAAATCGCACTAAATTTTGTTGATGTTTTGCGTATTCAGTTTGTATCGACATATCTCCGGGAGTACAAGAGCTGAACTTCTGAAACTTGGTACTTCAGTAGAATATGTATTTCCGCTATTGTCTGCAAAGTTTTGTTGCACAATTCTTATAAATGTGGAAGTTATAAACAAAAGCGATATCAACTTTAAATCGCCTTAAATTTTGTTGATTTTTTGCGTATTGAGTTTGTATCGACATATCTCCGGGAGTACAAGAGCTGAACTTCTGAAACTTGGTACTTCAGTAGAGAATGTGTGTCCGCTAATATCTGCAAAGTTTCGGAGCACAATTCTTATAAATGTGGAAGTTATAAACAAAAGCGATATCAACTTTAAATCGCACTAAATTTTGTTGATGTTTTGCGTATTCAGTTTGTATCGACATATCTCCGGGAGTACAAGAGCTGAACTTCTGAAACATACTACTTCAGTAGAATATGTATTTCCGCTATTGTCTGCACAGTTTTGTTGCACAATTCTTATAAATGTGGAAGTTATAAACAAAAGCGATATCAACTTTAAATCGCACTAAATTTTGTTGATGTTTTGCGTATTCAGTTTGTATCGACATATCTCCGGGAGTACAAGAGCTGAACTTCTGAAACTTGGTCCCTCAGTAGAATATGTATTTCCGCTATTGTCTGCAAAGTTTTGTTGCACAATTCTTATAAATGTGGAAGTTATAAACAAAAGCGATATCAACTTTAAATCGCACTAAATTTTGTTGATGTTTTGCGTATTCAGTTTGTATCGACATATCTCCGGGAGTACAAGAGCTGAACTTCTGAAACTTGGTACTTCAGTAGAAAATGTGTGTCCGCTAATGTCTGCAAAGTTTCGGAGCACAATTCTTATAAATGTGGAAGTTATAAACAAAAGCGATATCAACTTTAAATCGCACTAAATTTTGTTGATGTTTTGCGTATTCAGTTTGTATCGACATATCTCCGGGAGTACAAGAGCTGAACTTCTGAAACTTGGTACTTCAGTAGAATATGTATTTCCGCTATTGTCTGCAAAGTTTTGTTGCACAATTCTTATAAATGTGGAAGTTATAAACAAAAACGATATCAACTTGAAATCCCCTTAAATTTTGTTGATGTTTTGCGTATTCAGTTTGTATCGACATATCTCCGGGAGTACAAGAGCTGAACTTCTGAAACTCCGTACTTCAGTTGAAAATGTCTGTCCGCTATTGTCTGCAAAGTTTCGGAGCACAATTCTTATAAATGTGGAAGTTATAAACAAAAGCGATATCAACTTTAAATCGCACTAAATTTTGTTGATGTTTTGCGTATTCAGTTTGTATCGACATATCTCCGGGAGTACAAGAGCTGAACTTCTGAAACTTGGTACTTCAGTAGAATATGTGTGTCCGCTATTGTCTGCAAAGTTTCGGAGCACAATTCTTATAAATGTGGAAGTTATAAACAAAAGCGATATCAACTTTAAATCGCACTAAATTTTGTTGATGTTTTACGTATTCAGTTTGTATCGACATATCTCTGGGAGTACAAGAGCTGAACTTCTGAAACTTGGTACTTCAGTAGAAAATGTGTGTCCGCTAATGTCTGCAAAGTTTCGGAGCACAATTCTTATAAATGTGGAAGTTATAAACAAAAGCGATATCAACTTTAAATCGCACTAAATTTTGTTGATGTTTTGCGTATTCAGTTTGTATCGACATATCTCCGGGAGTACAAGAGCTGAACTTCTGAAACTTGGTACTTCAGTAGAAAATGTGTGTCCGCTAATGTCTGCAAAGTTTCGGAGCACAATTCTTATAAATGTGGAAGTTATAAACAAAAGCGATATCAACTTTAAATCGCACTAAATTTTGTTGATGTTTTGCGTATTCAGTTTGTATCGACATATCTCCGGGAGTTCAAGGGCTGAACTTCTGAAACTTGGTACTTCAGTAGAATACGTATTTCCGCTATTGTCTGCAAAGTTTTGTTGCACAATTCTTATAAATGTGGAAGTTATAAACAAAAGCGATATCAACTTTAAATCGCACAAAATTTTGTTGATGTTTGGCGTATTCAGTTTGTATCGACATATCTCTGGGAGTACAAGAGCTGAACTTCTGAAACTTGGTACTTCAGTAGAAAATGTGTGTCCGCTAATGTCTGCAAAGTTTCGGAGCACAATTCTTATAAATGTGGAAGTTATAAACAAAAGCGATATCAACTTTAAATCGCACTAAATTTTGTTGATGTTTTGCGTATTCAGTTTGTATCGACATATCTCCGGGAGTACAAGAGCTGAACTTCTGAAACTTGGTACTTCAGTAGAATATGTATTTCCGCTATGGTCTGCAAAGTTTTGTTGCACAATTCTTATAAATGTGGAAGTTATAAACAAAAGCGATATCAACTTTAAATCGCCTTAAATTTTGTTGATTTTTTGCGTATTGAGTTTGTATCGACATATCTCCGGGAGTACAAGAGCTGAACTTCTGAAACTTGGTACTTCAGTAGAGAATGTGTGTCCGCTAATATCTGCAAAGTTTCGGAGCACAATTCTTATAAATGTGGAAGTTATAAACAAAAGCGATATCAACTTTAAATCGCACTAAATTTTGTTGATGTTTTGCGTATTCAGTTTGTATCGACATATCTCCGGGAGTACAAGAGCTGAACTTCTGAAACATACTACTTCAGTAGAATATGTATTTCCGCTATTGTCTGCACAGTTTTGTTGCACAATTCTTATAAATGTGGAAGTTATAAACAAAAGCGATATCAACTTTAAATCGCACTAAATTTTGTTGATGTTTTGCGTATTCAGTTTGTATCGACATATCTCCGGGAGTACAAGAGCTGAACTTCTGAAACTTGGTACTTCAGTAGAATATGTGTGTCCGCTAATGTCTGCAAAGTTTCGGAGCACAATTCTTATAAATGTGGAAGTTATAAACAAAAGCGATATCAACTTTAAATCGCACTAAATTTTGTTGATGTTTTGCGTATTCAGTTTGTATCGACATATCTCCGGGAGTACAAGAGCTGAACTTCTGAAACTTGGTACTTCAGTAGAATATGTATTTCCGCTATTGTCTGCAAAGTTTTGTTGCACAATTCTTATAAATGTGGAAGTTATAAACAAAAACGATATCAACTTGAAATCGCCTTAAATTTTGTTGATGTTTTGCGTATTCAGTTTGTATCGACATATCTCCGGGAGTACAAGAGCTGAACTTCTGAAACTTGGTACTTCAGTAGAATATGTATTTCCACTATTGTCTGCAAAGTTTTGTTGCACAATTCTTATAAATGTGGAAGTTATAAACAAAAGCGATATCAACTTTAAATCGCACTAAATTTTGTTGATGTTTGGCGTATTCAGTTTGTATCGACATATCTCCAGGAGTACAAGAGCTGAACTTCTGAAACTTGGTACTTCAGTAGAAAATGTGTGTCCGCTAATGTCTGCAAAGTTTCGGAGCACAATTCTTATAAATGTGGAAGTTATAAACAAAAGCGATATCAACTTTAAATCGCACTAAATTTTGTTGATGTTTTGCGTATTCAGTTTGTATCGACATATCTCCGGGAGTACAAGAGCTGAACTTCTGAAACTTGGTACTTCAGTAGAATATGTATTTCCGCTATTCTCTGCAAAGTTTTGTTGCACAATTCTTATAAATGTGGAAGTTATAAACAAAAGCGATATCAACTTTAAATCGCACTAAATTTTGTTGATGTTTGGCGTATTCAGTTTGTATCGACATATCTCCGGGAGTACAAGAGCTGAACTTCTGAAACTTGGTACTTCAGTAGAATATGTGTGTCCGCTAATGTCTGCAAAGTTTCGGAGCACAATTCTTATAAATGTGGAAGTTATAAACAAAAGCGATATCAACTTTAAATCGCACTAAATTTTGTTGATGTTTTGCGTATTCAGTTTGTATCGACATATCTCCGGGAGTACAAGAGCTGAACTTCTGAAACTTACTACTTCAGTAGAATATGTATTTCCGCTATTGTCTGCACAGTTTTGTTGCACAATTCTTATAAATGTGGAAGTTATAAACAAAAGCGATATCAACTTTAAATCGCCTTAAATTTTGTTGATGTTTTGCGTATTCAGTTTGTATCGACATATCTCCGGGAGTACAAGAGCTGAACTTCTGAAACTTACTACTTCAGTAGAATATGTATTTCCGCTATTGTCTGCAAAGTTTTGTTGCACAATTCTTATAAATGTGGAAGTTATAAACAAAAACGATATCAACTTGAAATCCCCTTAAATTTTGTTGATGTTTTGCGTATTCAGTTTGTATCGACATATCTCCGGGAGTACAAGAGCTGAACTTCTGAAACTCCGTACTTCAGTAGAAAATGTCTGTCCGCTAATATCTGCAAAGTTTCGGAGCACAATTCTTATAAATGTGGAAGTTATAAACAAAAGCGATATCAACTTTAAATCGCACTAAATTTTGTTGATGTTTTGCGTATTCAGTTTGTATCGACATATCTCCGGGAGTACAAGAGCTGAACTTCTGAAACTTGGTACTTCAGTAGAATATGTGTGTCCGCTATTGTCTGCAAAGTTTCGGAGCACAATTCTTATAAATGTGGAAGTTATAAACAAAAGCGATATCAACTTTAAATCGCACTAAATTTTGTTGATGTTTTGCGTATTCAGTTTGTATCGACATATCTCCGGGAGTACAAGAGCTGAACTTCTGAAACTTGGTACTTCAGTAGAATATGTATTTCCGCTATTGTCTGCAAAGTTTTGTTGCACAATTCTTATAAATGTGGAAGTTATAAACAAAAACGATGTCAACTTGAAATCGCCTTAAATTTTGTTGATGTTTTGCGTATTCAGTTTGTATCGACATATCTCCGGGAGTACAAGAGCTAAACTTCTGAAACTCCGTACTTCAGTAAAAATTGTGTCCGCTAATGTCTGCAAAGTTTCGGAGCACAATTCTTATAAATGTGGAAGTTATAAACAAAAGCGATATCAACTTTAAATCGCACTAAATTTTGTTGATGTTTTGCGTATTCAGTTTGTATCGACATATCTCCGGGAGTACAAGAGCTGAACTTCTGAAACTTGGTACTTCAGTAGAATATGTGTGTCCGCTATTGTCTGCAAAGTTTCGGAGCACAATTCTGATAAATGTGGAAGTTATAAACAAAAGCGATATCAACTTTAAATCGCACTAAATTTTGTTGATGTTTTGCGTATTCAGTTTGTATCGACATATCTCTGGGAGTACAAGAGCTGAACTTCTGACACTTGGTACTTCAGTAGAAAATGTGTGTCCGCTAATGTCTGCAAAGTTTCGGAGCACAATTCTTATAAATGTGGAAGTTATAAACAAAAGCGATATCAACTTTAAATCGCACTAAATTTTGTTGATGTTTTGCGTATTCAGTTTGTATCGACATATCTCCGGGAGTACAAGAGCTGAACTTCTGAAACTTGGTACTTCAGTAGAAAATGTGTGTCCGCTAATATCTGCAAAGTTTCGGAGCACAATTCTTATAAATGTGGAAGTTATAAACAAAAGCGATATCAACTTTAAATCGCACTAAATTTTGTTGATGTTTTGCGTATTCAGTTTGTATCGACATATCTCCGGGAGTACAAGAGCTGAACTTCTGAAACTTGGTACTTCAGTAGAATATGTATTTCCGCTATTGTCTGCAAAGTTTTGTTGCACAATTCTTATAAATGTGGAAGTTATAAACAAAAGCGATATCAACTTTAAATCGCCTTAAATTTTGTTGATTTTTTGCGTATTCAGTTTGTATCGACATATCTCCGGGAGTACAAGAGCTGAACTTCTGAAACTTGGTACTGCAGTAGAAAATGTGTGTCCGCTAATATCTGCAAAGTTTCGGAGCACAATTCTTATAAATGTGGAAGTTATAAACAAAAGCGATATCAACTTTAAATCGCACTAAATTTTGTTGATGTTTTGCGTATTCAGTTTGTATCGACATATCTCCGGGAGTACAAGAGCTGAACTTCTGAAACTTGGTACTTCAGTAGAATATGTATTTCCGCTATTGTCTGCAAAGTTTTGTTGCACAATTCTGATAAATGTGGAAGTTATAAACAAAAGCGATATCAACTTTAAATCGCCTTAAATTTTGTTGATTTTTTGCGTATTCAGTTTGTATCGACATATCTCCGGGAGTACAAGAGCTGAACTTCTGAAACTTGGTACTGCAGTAGAAAATGTGTGTCCGCTAATATCTGCAAAGTTTCGGAGCACAATTCTTATAAATGTGGAAGTTATAAACAAAAGCGATATCAACTTTAAATCGCACTAAATTTTGTTGATGTTTTGCGTATTCAGTTTGTATCGACATATCTCCGGGAGTACAAGAGCTGAACTTCTGAAACTTACTACTTCAGTAGAATATGTATTTCCGCTATTGTCTGCACAGTTTTGTTGCACAATTCTTATAAATGTGGAAGTTATAAACAAAAGCGATATCAACTTTAAATCGCCTTAAATTTTGTTGATGTTTTGCGTATTCAGTTTGTATCGACATATCTCCGGGAGTACAAGAGCTGAACTTCTGAAACTTACTACCTCAGTAGAATATGTATTTCCGCTATTGTCTGCAAAGTTTTGTTGCACAATTCTTATAAATGTGGAAGTTATAAACAAAAACGATATCAACTTGAAATTCCCTTTAAATTTTGTTGATGTTATGCGTATTCAGTTTGTATCGACATATCTCCGGGAGTACAAGAGCTGAACTTCTGAAACTCCGTACTTCAGTAGAAAATGTCTGTCCGCTAATATCTGCAAAGTTTCGGAGCACAATTCTTATAAATGTGGAAGTTATAAACAAAAGCGATATCAACTTTAAATCGCACTAAATTTTGTTGATGTTTTGCGTATTCAGTTTGTATCGACATATCTCCGGGAGTACAAGAGCTGAACTTCTGAAACTTGGTACTTCAGTAGAATATGTGTGTCCGCTATTGTCTGCAAAGTTTCGGAGCACAATTCTTATAAATGTGGACGTTATAAACAAAAGTGATATCAACTTTAAATCGCACTAAATTTTGTTGATGTTTTGCGTATTCAGTTTGTATCGACATATCTCTGGGAAAACAAGAGCTGAACTTCTGAAACTTGGTACTTCAGTAGAAAATGTGTGTCCGCTAATGTCTGCAAAGTTTCGGAGCACAATTCTTATAAATGTGGAAGTTATAAACAAAAGCGATATCAACTTTAAATCGCACTAAATTTTGTTGATGTTTTGCGTATTCAGTTTGTATCGACATATCTCCGGGAGTACAAGAGCTGAACTTCTGAAACTTGGTACTTCAGTAGAAAATGTGTGTCCGCTAATGTCTGCAAAGTTTCGGAGCACAATTCTTATAAATGTGGAAGTTATAAACAAAAGCGATATCAACTTTAAATCGCACTAAATTTTGTTGATGTTTTGCGTATTCAGTTTGTATCGACATATCTCCGGGAGTACAAGAGCTGAACTTCTGAAACTTGGTACTTCAGTAGAATACGTATTTCCGCTATTGTCTGCAAAGTTTTGTTGCACAATTCTTATGAATGTGGAAGTTATAAACAAAAGCGATATCAACTTTAAATCGCACTAAATTTTGTTGATGTTTGGCGTATTGAGTTTGTATCGACATATCTCTGGGAGTACAAGAGCTGAACTTCTGAAACTTGGTACTTCAGTAGAAAATGTGTGTCCGCTAATGTCTGCAAAGTTTCGGAGCACAATTCTTATAAATGTGGAAGTTATAAACAAAAGCGATATCAACTTTAAATCGCACTAAATTTTGTTGATGTTTTGCGTATTCAGTTTGTATCGACATATCTCCGGGAGTACAAGAGCTGAACTTCTGAAACTTGGTACTTCAGTTGAATATGTATTTCCGCTATTGTCTTCAAAGTTTTGTTGCACAATTCTTATAAATGTGGAAGTTATAAACAAAAGCGATATCAACTTTAAATCGCCTTAAATTTTGTTGATTTTTTGCGTATTGAGTTTGTATCGACATATCTCCGGGAGTACAAGAGCTGAACTTCTGAAACATACTACTTCAGTAGAATATGTATTTCCGCTATTGTCTGCACAGTTTTGTTGCACAATTCTTATAAATGTGGAAGTTATAAACAAAAGCGATATCAACTTTAAATCGCACTAAATTTTGTTGATGTTTTGCGTATTCAGTTTGTATCGACATATCTCCGGGAGTACAAGAGCTGAACTTCTGAAACATACTACTTCAGTAGAATATGTATTTCCGCTATTGTCTGCACAGTTTTGTTGCACAATTCTTATAAATGTGGAAGTTATAAACAAAAGCGATATCAACTTTAAATCGCACTAAATTTTGTTGATGTTTTGCGTATTCAGTTTGTATCGACATATCTCCGGGAGTACAAGAGCTGAACTTCTGAAACTTGGTACTTCAGTAGAAAATGTGTGTCCGCTAATGTCTGCAAAGTTTCGGAGCACAATTCTTATAAATGTGGAAGTTATAAACAAAAGCGATATCAACTTTAAATCGCACTAAATTTTGTTGATGTTTTGCGTATTCAGTTTGTATCGACATATCTCCGGGAGTACAAGAGCTGAACTTCTGAAACTTGGTACTTCAGTAGAATATGTATTTCCGCTATTGTCTGCAAAGTTTTGTTGCACAATTCTTATAAATGTGGAAGTTATAAACAAAAACGATATCAACTTGAAATCGCCTTAAATTTTGTTGATGTTTTGCGTATTCAGTTTGTATCGACATATCTCCGGGAGTACAAGAGCTAAACTTCTCAAACTCCGTACTTCAGTAAAAATTGTGTCCGCTAATGTCTGCAAAGTTTCGGAGCACAATTATTATAAATGTCGAAGTTATAAACAAAAGCGATATCAACTTTAAATCGCACTAAATTTTGTTGATGTTTTGCGTATTCAGTTTGTATCGACATATCTCCGGGAGTACAAGAGCTGAACTTCTGAAACTTGGTACTTCAGTAGAATATGTGTGTCCGCTATTGTCTGCAAAGTTTCGGAGCACAATTCTGATAAATGTGGAAGTTATAAACAAAAGCGATATCAACTTTAAATCGCACTAAATTTTGTTGATGTTTTGCGTATTCAGTTTGTATCGACATATCTCTGGGAGTACAAAAGCTGAACTTCTGAAACTTGGTACTTCAGTAGAAAATGTGTGTCCGCTAATGTCTGCAAAGTTTCGGAGCACAATTCTTATAAATGTGGAAGTTATAAACAAAAGCGATATCAACTTTAAATCGCACTAAATTTTGTTGATGTTTTGCGTATTCAGTTTGTATCGACATATCTCCGGGAGTACAAGAGCTGAACTTCTGAAACTTGGTACTTCAGTAGAAAATGTGTGTCCGCTAATGTCTGCAAAGTTTCGGAGCACAATTCTTATAAATGTGGAAGTTATAAACAAAAGCGATATCAACTTTAAATCGCACTAAATTTTGTTGATGTTTTGCGTATTCAGTTTGTATCGACATATCTCCGGGAGTACAAGAGCTGAACTTCTGAAACTTGGTACTTCAGTAGAATACGTATTTCCGCTATTGTCTGCAAAGTTTTGTTGCACAATTCTTATAAATGTGGAAGTTATAAACAAAAGCGATATCAACTTTAAATCGCACTAAATTTTGTTGATGTTTGGCGTATTCAGTTTGTATCGACATATCTCCGGGAGTACAAGAGCTGAACTTCTGAAACTTGGTACTTCAGTAGAAAATGTGTGTCCGCTAATGTCTGCAAAGTTTCGGAGCACAATTCTTATAAATGTGGAAGTTATAAACAAAAGCGATATCAACTTTAAATCGCACTAAATTTTGTTGATGTTTTGCGTATTCAGTTTGTATCGACATATCTCCGGGAGTACAAGAGCTGAACTTCTGAAACTTGGTACTTCAGTAGAATATGTATTTCCGCTATTGTCTGCAAAGTTTTGTTGCACAATTCTGATAAATGTGGAAGTTATAAACAAAAGCGATATCAACTTTAAATCGCCTTAAATTTTGTTGATTTTTTGCGTATTCAGTTTGTATCGACATATCTCCGGGAGTACAAGAGCTGAACTTCTGAAACTTCGTACTGCAGTAGAAAATGTGTGTCCGCTAATATCTGCAAAGTTTCGGCGCACAATTCTTATAAATGTGGAAGTTATAAACAAAAGCGATATCAACTTTAAATCGCACTAAATTTTGTTGATGTTTTGCGTATTCAGTTTGTATCGACATATCTCCGGGAGTACAAGAGCTGAACTTCTGAAACTTACTACTTCAGTAGAATATGTATTTCCGCTATTGTCTGCACAGTTTTGTTGCACAATTCTTATAAATGTGGAAGTTATAAACAAAAGCGATATCAACTTTAAATCGCCTTAAATTTTGTTGATGTTTTGCGTATTCAGTTTGTATCGACATATCTCCGGGAGTACAAGAGCTGAACTTCTGAAACTTACTACTTCAGTAGAATATGTATTTCCGCTATTGTCTGCACAGTTTTGTTGCACAATTCTTATAAATGTGGAAGTTATAAACAAAAGCGATATCAACTTTAAATCGCCTTAAATTTTGTTGATGTTTTGCGTATTCAGTTTGTATCGATATATCTCCGGGAGTACAAGAGCTGAACTTCTGAAACTTGGTACTTCAGTAGAAATTGTGTGTCCGCTTATGTCTGCAAAGTTTCGGAGCACAATTCTTATAAATGTGGAAGTTATAAACAAAAGCGATATCAACTTTAAATCGCACTAAATTTTGTTGATGTTTTGCGTATTCAGTTTGTATCGACATATCTCCGGGAGTACAAGGGCTGAACTTCTGAAACTTGGTACGTCAGTAGTAAATGTGTGTCCGCTAATGTCTGCAAAGTTTCGGAGCACAATTCTTATAAATGTGGAAGTTATAAACAAAAGCGATATCAACTTTAAATCGCACTAAATTTTGTTGATGTTTTGCGTATTCAGTTTGTATCGACATATCTCCGGGAGTACAAGAGCTGAACTTCTGAAACTTGGTACTTCAGTAGAAAATGTGTGTCCGCTAATGTCTGCAAAGTTTCGGAGCACAATTCTTATAAATGTGGAAGTTATAAACAAAAGCGATATCAACTTTAAATCGCACTAAATTTTGTTGATGTTTTGCGTATTCAGTTTGTATCGACATATCTCCGGGAGTACAAGAGCTGAACTTCTGAAACTTGGTACTTCAGTAGAATATGTATTTCCGCTATTGTCTGCAAAGTTTTGTTGCACAATTCTTATAAATGTGGAAGTTATAAACAAAAACGATATCAACTTGAAATCGCCTTAAATTTTGTTGATGTTTTGCGTATTCAGTTTGTATCGACATATCTCCGGGAGTACAAGAGCTGAACTTCTGAAACTCCGTACTTCAGTAGAAAATGTCTGTCCGCTAATGTATGCAAAGTTTCGGAGCACAATTCTTATAAATGTGGAAGTTATAAACAAAAGCGATATCAACTTAAAATCGCACTAAATTTTGTTGATGTTTTGCGTATTCAGTTTGTATCGACATATCTCCGGGAGTACAAGAGATGAACTTCTGAAACTTGGTACTTCAGTAGAATATGTGTGTCCGCTATTGTCTGCAAAGTTTCTGAGCACAATTCTTATAAATGTGGAAGTTATAAACAAAAGCGATATCAACTTTAAATCGCACTAAATTTTGTTGATGTTTTGCGTATTCAGATTGTATCGACATATCTCTGGGAGTACAAGAGCTGAACTTCTGAAACTTGGTACTTCAGTAGAAAATGTGTGTCCGCTAATGTCTGCAAAGTTTCGGAGCACAATTCTTATAAATGTGGAAGTTATAAACAAAAGCGATATCAACTTTAAATCGCACTAAATTTTGTTGATGTTTGGCGTATTCAGTTTGTATCGACATATCTCCGGGAGTACAAGAGCTGAACTTCTGAAACTTGGTACTTCAGTAGAAAATGTGTGTCCGCTAATGTCTGCAAAGTTTCGGAGCACAATTCTTATAAATGTGGAAGTTATAAACAAAAGCGATATCAACTTTAAATCGCACTAAATTTTGTTGATGTTTTGCGTATTCAGTTTGTATCGACATATCTCCGGGAGTACAAGAGCTGAACTTCTGAAACTTGGTACTTCAGTAGAATATGTATTTCCGCTATTGTCTGCAAAGTTTTGTTGCACAATTCTGATAAATGTGGAAGTTATAAACAAAAGCGATATCAACTTTAAATCGCCTTAAATTTTGTTGATTTTTTGCGTATTCAGTTTGTATCGACATATCTCCGGGAGTACAAGAGCTGAACTTCTGAAACTTGGTACTGCAGTAGAAAATGTGTGTCCGCTAATATCTGCAAAGTTTCGGCGCACAATTCTTATAAATGTGGAAGTTATAAACAAAAGCGATATCAACTTTAAATCGCACTAAATTTTGTTGATGTTTTGCGTATTCAGTTTGTATCGACATATCTCCGGGAGTACAAGAGCTGAACTTCTGAAACTTACTACTTCAGTAGAATATGTATTTCCGCTATTGTCTGCACAGTTTTGTTGCACAATTCTTATAAATGTGGAAGTTATAAACAAAAGCGATATCAACTTTAAATCGCCTTAAATTTTGTTGATGTTTTGCGTATTCAGTTTGTATCGACATATCTCCGGGAGTACAAGAGCTGAACTTCTGAAACTTACTACTTCAGTAGAATATGTATTTCCGCTATTGTCTGCACAGTTTTGTTGCACAATTCTTATAAATGTGGAAGTTATAAACAAAAGCGATATCAACTTTAAATCGCCTTAAATTTTGTTGATGTTTTGCGTATTCAGTTTGTATCGATATATCTCCGGGAGTACAAGAGCTGAACTTCTGAAACTTGGTACTTCAGTAGAAATTGTGTGTCCGCTTATGTCTGCAAAGTTTCGGAGCACAATTCTTATAAATGTGGAAGTTATAAACAAAAGCGATATCAACTTTAAATCGCACTAAATTTTGTTGATGTTTTGCGTATTCAGTTTGTATCGACATATCTCCGGGAGTACAAGGGCTGAACTTCTGAAACTTGGTACGTCAGTAGTAAATGTGTGTCCGCTAATGTCTGCAAAGTTTCGGAGCACAATTCTTATAAATGTGGAAGTTATAAACAAAAGCGATATCAACTTTAAATCGCACTAAATTTTGTTGATGTTTTGCGTATTCAGTTTGTATCGACATATCTCCGGGAGTACAAGAGCTGAACTTCTGAAACTTGGTACTTCAGTAGAAAATGTGTGTCCGCTAATGTCTGCAAAGTTTCGGAGCACAATTCTTATAAATGTGGAAGTTATAAACAAAAGCGATATCAACTTTAAATCGCACTAAATTTTGTTGATGTTTTGCGTATTCAGTTTGTATCGACATATCTCCGGGAGTACAAGAGCTGAACTTCTGAAACTTGGTACTTCAGTAGAATATGTATTTCCGCTATTGTCTGCAAAGTTTTGTTGCACAATTCTTATAAATGTGGAAGTTATAAACAAAAACGATATCAACTTGAAATCGCCTTAAATTTTGTTGATGTTTTGCGTATTCAGTTTGTATCGACATATCTCCGGGAGTACAAGAGCTGAACTTCTGAAACTCCGTACTTCAGTAGAAAATGTCTGTCCGCTAATGTATGCAAAGTTTCGGAGCACAATTCTTATAAATGTGGAAGTTATAAACAAAAGCGATATCAACTTAAAATCGCACTAAATTTTGTTGATGTTTTGCGTATTCAGTTTGTATCGACATATCTCCGGGAGTACAAGAGCTGAACTTCTGAAACTTGGTACTTCAGTAGAATATGTGTGTCCGCTATTGTCTGCAAAGTTTCTGAGCACAATTCTTATAAATGTGGAAGTTATAAACAAAAGCGATATCAACTTTAAATCGCACTAAATTTTGTTGATGTTTTGCGTATTCAGATTGTATCGACATATCTCTGGGAGTACAAGAGCTGAACTTCTGAAACTTGGTACTTCAGTAGAAAATGTGTGTCCGCTAATGTCTGCAAAGTTTCGGAGCACAATTCTTATAAATGTGGAAGTTGTGAACAAAAGCGATATCAACTTTTAATCGCACTAAATTTTGTTGATGTTTTGCGTATTCAGTTTGTATCGACATATCTCCGGGAGTACAAGAGCTGAACTTCTGAAACTTGGTACTTCAGTAGAAAATGTGTGTCCGCTAATGTCTGCAAAGTTTCGGAGCACAATTCTTATAAATGTGGAAGTTATAAACAAAAGCGATATCAACTTTAAATCGCACTAAATTTTGTTGATGTTTTGCGTATTCAGTTTGTATCGACATATCTCCGGGAGTACAAGAGCTGAACTTCTGAAACTTGGTACTTCAGTAGAATACGTATTTCCGCTATTGTCTGCAAAGTTTTGTTGCACAATTCTTATAAATGTGGAAGTTATAAACAAAAGCGATATCAACTTTAAATCGCACTAAATTTTGTTGATGTTTGGCGTATTCAGTTTGTATCGACATATCTCCGGGAGTACAAGAGCTGAACTTCTGGAACTTGGTACTTCAGTAGAAAATGTGTGTCCGCTAATGTCTGCAAAGTTTCGGAGCACAATTCTTATAAATGTGGAAGTTATAAACAAAAGCGATATCAACTTTAAATCGCACTAAATTTTGTTGATGTTTTGCGTATTCAGTTTGTATCGACATATCGCCGGGAGTACAAGAGCTGAACTTCTGAAACTTACTACTTCAGTAGAATATGTATTTCCGCTATTGTCTGCACAGTTTTGTTGCACAATTCTTATAAATGTGGAAGTTATAAACAAAAGCGATATCAACTTTAAATCGCCTTAAATTTTGTTGATGTTTTGCGTATTCAGTTTGTATCGATATATCTCCGGGAGTACAAGAGCTGAACTTCTGAAACTTGGTACTTCAGTAAAAATGTGTGTCCGCTTATGTCTGCAAAGTTTCGGAGCACAATTCTTATAAATGTGGAAGTTATAAACAAAAGCGATATCAACTTTAAATCGCACTAAATTTTGTTGATGTTTTGCGTATTCAGTTTGTATCGACATATCTCCGGGAATACAAGGGCTGAACTTCTGAAACTTGGTACGTCAGTAGAAAATGTGTGTCCGCTAATGTCTGCAAAGTTTCGGAGCACAATTCTTATAAATGTGGAAGTTATAAACAAAAGCGATATCAACTTTAAATCGCACTAAATTTTGTTGATGTTTTGCGTATTCAGTTTGTATCGACATATCTCCGGGAGTACAAGAGCTGAACTTCTGAAACTTGGTACTTCAGTAGAAAATGTGTGTCCGCTAATGTCTGCAAAGTTTCGGAGCACAATTCTTATAAATGTGGAAGTTATAAACAAAAGCGATATAAACTTTAAATCGCACTAAATTTAGTTGATGTTTTGCGTATTCAGTTTGTATCGACATATCTCCGGGAGTACAAGAGCTGAACTTCTGAAACTTGGTACTTCAGTAGAATATGTGTGTCCGCTAATGACTGCAAAGTTTCGGAGCACAATTCTTATAAATGTGGAAGTTATAAACAAAAGCGATATCAACTTTAAATCGCACTAAATTTTGTTGATGTTTTGCGTATTCAGTTTGTATCGACATATCTCCGGGAGTACAAGAGCTGAACTTCTGAAACTTGGTACTTCAGTAGAATACGTATTTCCGCTATTGTCTGCAAAGTTTTGTTGCACAATTCTTATAAATGTGGAAGTTATAAACAAAAGCGATATCAACTTTAAATCGCCTTAAATTTTGTTGATTTTTTGCGTATTCAGTTTGTATCGACATATCTCCGGGAGTACAAGAGCTGAACTTCTGAAACTTGGTACTTCAGTAGTAAATGTGTGTCCGCTAATATCTGCAAAGTTTCGGAGCACAATTCTTATAAATGTGGAAGTTATAAACAAAAGCGATATCAACTTTAAATCGCACTAAATTTTGTTGATGTTTTGCGTATTCAGTTTGTATCGACATATCTCCGGGAGTACAAGAGCTGAACTTCTGAAACTTACTACTTCAGTAGAATATGTATTTCCGCTATTGTCTGCACAGTTTTGTTGCACAATTCTTATAAATGTGGAAGTTATAAACAAAAGCGATATCAACTTTAAATCGCCTTAAATTTTGTTGATGTTTTGCGTATTCAGTTTGTATCGATATATCTCCGGGAGTACAAGAGCTGAACTTCTGAAACTTGGTTCTTCAGTAGAAAATGTGTGTCCGCTTATGTCTGCAAAGTTTCGGAGCACAATTCTTATAAATGTGGAAGTTATAAACAAAAGCGATATCAACTTTAAATCGCACTAAATTTTGTTGATGTTTTGCGTATTCAGTTTGTATCGACATATCTCCGGGAGTACAAGGGCTGAACTTCTGAAACTTGGTACGTCAGTAGAAAATTTGTGTCCGCTAATGTCTGCAAAGTTTCGGAGCACAATTCTTATAAATGTGGAAGTTATAAACAAAAGCGATATCAACTTTAAATCGCACTAAATTTTGTTGATGTTTTGCGTATTCAGTTTGTATCGACATATCTCCGGGAGTACAAGAGCTGAACTTCTGAAACTTGGTACTTCAGTAGAAAATGTGTGTCCGCTAATGTCTGCAAAGTTTCGGAGCACAATTCTTATAAATGTGGAAGTTATAAACAAAAGCGATATCAACTTTAAATCGCACTAAATTTTGTTGATGTTTTGCGTATTCAGTTTGTATCGAAATATCTCCGGGAGTACAAGAGCTGAACTTCTGAAACTTGGTACTTCAGTAGAATATGTATTTGCGCTATTGTCTGCAAAGTTTTGTTGCACAATTCTTATAAATGTGGAAGTTATAAACAAAAACGATATCAACTTGAAATCGCTTTAAATTTTGTTGATGTTTTGCGTATTCAGTTTGTATCGACATATCTCCGGGAGTACAAGAGCTGAACTTCTGAAACTTGGTACTTCAGTAGAAAATGTATTTCCACTATTGTCTGCAAGGTTTTGTTGCACAATTCTTATAAATGTGGAAGTTATAAACAAAAGCGATATCAACTTTAAATCGCACTAAATTTTGTTGAGGTTTTGCGTATTCAGTTTGTATCGACATATCTCCGGGAGTACAAGAGCTGAACTTCTGAAACTTGGTACTTCAGTAGAATATGTATTTCCGCTATTGTCTGCAAAGTTTTGTTGCACAATTCTTATAAATGTGGAAGTTATAAACAAAAGCGATATCAACTTTAAATCGCACTAAATTTTGTTGATGTTTTGCGTATTCAGTTTGTATCGACATATCTCCGGGAGTACAAGAGCTGAACATCTTTAACTTGGTACTTCAGTAGTAAATGTGTGTCCGCTAATGTCTGCAAAGTTTCGGAGCACAATTCTTATAAATTTGGAAGTTATAAACAAAAGCGATATCAACTTTAAATCGCACTAAATTTTGTTGATGTTTTGCGTATTCAGTTTGTATCGACATATCTCCGGGAGTACAAGAGCTGAACTTCTGAAACTTACTACTTCAGTAGAATATGTATTTCCGCTATTGTCTGCAAAGTTTTGTTGCACAATTCTTATAAATGTGGAAGTTATAAACAAAAGCGAAATCAACTTTAAATCGCCTTAAATTTTGTTGATGTTTTGCGTATTCAGTTTGTATCGACATATCTCCGGGAGTACAAGAGCTGAACTTCTGAAACTTACTACTTCAGTAGAATATGTATTTCCGCTATTGTCTGCACAGTTTTGTTGCACAATTCTTATAAATGTGGAAGTTATAAACAAAAGCGATATCAACTTTAAATCGCCTTAAATTTTGTTGATGTTTTGCGTATTCAGTTTGTATCGATATATCTCCGGGTGTACAAGAGCTGAACTTCTGAAACTTGGTACTTCAGTAGAAAATGTGTGTCCGCTAATCTCTGCAAAGTTTCGGAGCACAATTCTTATAAATGTGGAAGTTATAAACAAAAGCGATATCAACTTTAAATCGCACTAAATTTTGTTGATGTTTTGCGTATTCAGTTTGTATCGACATATCTCCGGGAGTACAAGAGCTGAACTTCTGAAACTTGGTACTTCAGTAGAAAATGTGTGTCCGCTAATATCTGCAAAGTTTCGGAGCACAATTCTTATAAATGTGGAAGTTATAAACAAAAGCGATATCAACTTTAAATCGCACTAAATTTTGTTGATGTTTTGCGTATTCAGTTTGTATCGACATATCTCCGGAAGTACAAGAGCTGAACTTCTGAAACTTACTACTTCAGTAGAATATGTATTTCCGCTATTGTCTGCACAGTTTTGTTGCACAATTCTTATAAATGTGGAAGTTATAAACAAAAGCGATATCAACTTTAAATCGCCTTAAATTTTGTTGATGTTTTGCGTATTCAGTTTGTATCGATATATCTCCGGGAGTACAAGAGCTGAACTTCTGAAACTTGGTACTTCAGTAGAAAATGTGTGTCCGCTTATGTCTGCAAAGTTTCGGAGCACAATTCTTATAAATGTGGAAGTTATAAACAAAAGCGATATCAACTTTAAATCGCACTAAATTTTGTTGATGTTTTGCGTATTCAGTTTGTATCGACATATCTCCGGGAGTACAAGAGCTGAACTTCTGAAAATTCGTACGTCAGTAGAAAATGTGTGTCCGCTAATGTCTGCAAAGTTTCGGAGCACAATTCTTATAAATGTGGAAGTTATAAACAAAAGCGATATCAACTTTAAATCGCACTAAATTTTGTTGATGTTTTGCGTATTCAGTTTGTATCGACATATCTCCGGGAGTACAAGAGCTGAACTTCTGAAACTTACTACTTCAGTAGAATATGTATTTCCGCTATTGTCTGCAAAGTTTTGTTGCACAATTCTTATAAATGTGGAAGTTATAAACAAAAGCGAAATCAACTTTAAATCGCCTTAAATTTTGTTGATGTTTTGCGTATTCAGTTTGTATCGACATATCTCCGGGAGTACAAGAGCTGAACTTCTGAAACTTACTACTTCAGTAGAATATGTGTATCCGCTATTGTCTGCAAAGTTTCGGAGCACAATTCTTATAAATGTGGAAGTTATAAACAAAAGCGATATCAACTTTAAATCGCACTAAATTTTGTTGATGTTTTGCGTATTCAGTTTGTATCGACATATCTCCGGGAGTACAAGAGCTGAACTTCTGAAACTTGGTACTTCAGTAGAATATGTATTTCCGCTATTGTCTGCAAAGTTTTGTTGCACAATTCTTATAAATGTGGAAGTTATAAACAAAAACGATATCAACTTGAAATCGCCTTAAATTTTGTTGATGTTTTGCGTATTCAGTTTGTATCGACATATCTCCGGGAGTACAAGAGCTGAACTTCTGAAACTCCGTACTGCAGTAGAAAATGTCTGTCCGCTAATGTCTGCAAAGTTTCGGTACACAATTCTTATAAATGTGGAAGTTATAAACAAAAGCGATATCAACTTTAAATCGCACTAAATTTTGTTGATGTTTTGCGTATTCAGTTTGTATCGACATATCTCCGGGAGTACAAGAGCTGAACTTCTGAAACTTGGTACTTCAGTAGAATATGTGTGTCCGCTATTGTCTGCAAAGTTTCGGAGCACAATTCTTATAAATGTGGAAGTTATAAACAAAAGCGATATCAACTTTAAATCGCACTAAATTTTGTTGATGTTTTGCGTATTCAGTTTGTATCGACATATCTCCGGGAGTACAAGAGCTGAACTTCTGAAAATTGGTACTTCAGTAGAATACGTATTTCCGCTATTGTCTGCAAAGTTTTGTTGCACAATTCTTATAAATGTGGAAGTTATAAAACAAGCGATATCAACTTTAAATCGCACTAAATTTTGTTGATGTTTGGCGTATTCAGTTTGTATCGACATATCTCCGGGAGTACAAGGGCTGAACTTCTGAAACTTGCTACGTCAGTAGAAAACGTGTGTCCGCTAATGTCTGCAAAGTTTCGGAGCACAATTCTTATAAATGTTGAAGTTATAAACAAAAGCGATATCAACTTTAAATCGCACTAAATTTTGTTGATGTTTTGCGTATTCAGTTTGTATCGACATATCTCCGGGAGTACAAGAGCTGAACTTCTGAAACTTGGTACTTCAGTAGAAAATGTGTGTCCGCTAATGTCTGCAAAGTTTCGGAGCACAATTCTTATAAATGTGGAAGTTATAAACAAAAGCGATATCAACTTTAAATCGCACTAAATTTTGTTGATGTTTTGCGTATTCAGTTTGTATCGACATATCTCCGGGAGTACAAGAGCTGAACTTCTGAAACTTGGTACTTCAGTAGAATATGTATTTCCGCTATTGTCTGCAAAGTTTAGTTGCACAATTCTTATAAATGTGGAAGTTACACACAAAAACAGTATCAACTTGAAATCGCCTTAAATTTTGTTGATGTTTTGCGTATTCAGTTTGTATCGACATATCTCCGGGAGTACAAGAGCTGAACTTCTGACACTTGGTACTTCAGTAGAATATGTGTGTTCGCTATTGTCTGCAAAGTTTCGGAGCATAATTCTTATAAATGTGGAAGTTATAAACAAAAGCGATATCAACTTTAAATCGCACTAAATTTTGTTGATGTTTTGCGTATTCAGTTTGTATCGACATATCTCTGGGAGTACAAGAGCTGAACTTCTGAAACTTGGTACTTCAGTAGAAAATGTGTGTCCGCTAATGTCTGCAAAGTTTCGGAGCACAATTCTTATAAATGTTGAAGTTATAAACAAAAGCGATATCAACTTTAAATCGCACTAAATTTTGTTGATGTTTTGCGTATTCAGTTTGTATCGACATATCTCCGGGAGTACAAGAGCTGAACTTCTGAAACTTGGTACTTCAGTAGAAAATGTGTGTCCGCTAATGTCTGCAAAGTTTCGGAGCAAAATTCTTATAAATGTGGAAGTTATAAACAAAAGCGATATCAACTTTAAATCGCACTAAATTTTGTTGATGTTTTGCGTATTCAGTTTGTATCGACATATCTCTGGGAGTAAAAGAGCTGAACTTCTGAAACTTGGTACTTCAGTAGAAAATGTGTGTCCGCTAATGTCTGCAAAGTTTCGGAGCACAATTCTTATAAATGTGGAAGTTATAAACAAAAGCGATATCAACTTTAAATCGCACTGAATTTTGTTGATGTTTTGCGTATTCAGTTTGTATCGACATATCTCCGGGAGTACAAGAGCTGAACTTCTGAAACTTGGTACTTCAGTAGAATACGTATTTCCGCTATTGTCTGCAAAGTTTTGTTGCACAATTCTTATAAATGTGGAAGTTATAAACAAAAGCGATATCAACTTTAAATCGCACTAAATTTTGTTGATGTTTTGCGTATTCAGTTTGTATCGACATATCTCCGGGAGTACAAGAGCTGAACTTCTGAAAATTGGTTCTTCAGTAGAATACGTATTTCCGCTATTGTCTGCAAAGTTTTGTTGCACAATTCTTATAAATGTGGAAGTTATAAACAAAAGCGAAATCAACTTTAAATCGCCTTAAATTTTGTTGATGTTTTGCGTATTCAGTTTGTATCGACATATCTCCGGGAGTACAAGAGCTGAACTGCTGAGACTTACTACTTCAGTAGAATATGTGTATCCGCTATTGTCTGCAAAGTTTCGGAGCACAATTCTTATAAATGTGGAAGTTATAAACAAAAGCGATATCAACTTTAAATCGCACTAAATTTTGTTGATGTTTTGCGTATTCAGTTTGTATCGACATATCTCCGAGAGTACAAGAGCTGAACTTCTGAAACTTGGTACTTCAGTAGAATATGTATTTCCGCTATTGTCTGCAAAGTTTTGTTGCACAATTCTTATAAATGTGGAAGTTATAAACAAAAACGATATCAACTTGAAATCGCCTTAAATTTTGTTGATGTTTTGCGTATTCAGTTTGTATCGACATATCTCCGGGAGTACAAGAGCTGAACTTCTGAAACTCCGTACTGCAGTAGAAAATGTCTGTCCGCTAATGTCTGCAAAGTTTCGGTACACAATTCTTATAAATGTGGAAGTTATAAACAAAAGCGATATCAACTTAAAATCGCACTAAATTTTGTTGATGTTTTGCGTATTCAGTTTGTATCGACATATCTCCGGGAGTACAAGAGCTGAACTTCTGAAACTTGGTACTTCAGTAGAATATGTGTGTCCGCTATTGTCTGCAAAGTTTCGGAGCACAATTCTTATAAATGTGGAAGTTATAAACAAAAGCGATATCAACTTTAAATCGCACTAAATTTTGTTGATGTTTTGCGTATTCAGTTTGTATCGACATATCTCCGGGAGTACAAGAGCTGAACTTCTGAAAATTGGTACTTCAGTAGAATACGTATTTCCGCTATTGTCTGCAAAGTTTTGTTGCACAATTCTTATAAATGTGGAAGTTATAAAACAAGCGATATCAACTTTAAATCGCACTAAATTTTGTTGATGTTTGGCGTATTCAGTTTGTATCGACATATCTCCGGGAGTACAAGGGCTGAACTTCTGAAACTTGCTACGTCAGTAGAAAATGTGTGTCCGCTAATGTCTGCAAAGTTTCGGAGCACAATTCTTATAAATGTTGAAGTTATAAACAAAAGCGATATCAACTTTAAATCGCACTAAATTTTGTTGATGTTTTGCGTATTCAGTTTGTATCGACATATCTCCGGGAGTACAAGAGCTGAACTTCTGAAACTTGGTACTTCAGTAGAAAATGTGTGTCCGCTAATGTCTGCAAAGTTTCGGAGCACAATTCTTATAAATGTGGAAGTTATAAACAAAAGCGATATCAACTTTAAATCGCACTAAATTTTGTTGATGTTTTGCGTATTCAGTTTGTATCGACATATCTCCGGGAGTACAAGAGCTGAACTTCTGAAACTTGGTACTTCAGTAGAATATGTATTTCCGCTATTGTCTGCAAAGTTTAGTTGCACAATTCTTATAAATGTGGAAGTTACAAACAAAAACGATATCAACTTGAAATCGCCTTAAATTTTGTTGATGTTTTGCGTATTCAGTTTGTATCGACATATCTCCGGGAGTACAAGAGCTGAACTTCTGACACTTGGTACTTCAGTAGAATATGTGTGTTCGCTATTGTCTGCAAAGTTTCGGAGCACAATTCTTATAAATGTGGAAGTTATAAACAAAAGCGATATCAACTTTAAATCGCACTAAATTTTGTTGATGTTTTGCGTATTCAGTTTGTATCGACATATCTCTGGGAGTACAAGAGCTGAACTTCTGAAACTTGGTACTTCAGTAGTAAATGTGTGTCCGCTAATGTCTGCAAAGTTTCGGAGCACAATTCTTATAAATGTTGAAGTTATAAACAAAAGCGATATCAACTTTAAATCGCACTAAATTTTGTTGATGTTTTGCGTATTCAGTTTGTATCGACATATCTCCGGGAGTACAAGAGCTGAACTTCTGAAACTTAGTACTTCAGTAGAAAATGTGTGTCCGCTAATGTCTGCAAAGTTTCGGAGCACAATTCTTATAAATGTGGAAGTTATAAACAAAAGCGATATCAACTTTAAATCGCACTAAATTTTGTTGATGTTTTGCGTATTCAGTTTGTATCGACATATCTCTGGGAGTAAAAGAGCTGAACTTCTGAAACTTGGTACTTCAGTAGAAAATGTGTGTCCGCTAATGTCTGCAAAGTTTCGGAGCACAATTCTTATAAATGTGGAAGTTATAAACAAAAGCGATATCAACTTTAAATCGCACTAAATTTTGTTGATGTTTTGCGTATTCAGTTTGTATCGACATATCTCCGGGAGTACAAGAGCTGAACTTCTGAAACTTGGTACTTCAGTAGAATACGTATTTCCGCTATTGTCTGCAAAGTTTTGTTGCACAATTCTTATAAATGTGGAAGTTATAAACAAAAGCGATATCAACTTTAAATCGCACTAAATTTTGTTGATGTTTGGCGTATTCAGTTTGTATCGACATATCTCCGGGAGTACAAGGGCTGAACTTCTGAAACTTGCTACGTCAGTAGAAAATGTGTGTCCGCTAATGTCTGCAAAGTTTCGGAGCACAATTCTTATAAATGTGGAAGTTATAAACAAAAGCGATATCAACTTTAAATCGCACTAAATTTTGTTGATGTTTTGCGTATTCAGTTTGTATCGAGATATCTCCGGGAGTACAAGAGCTGAACTTCTGAAACTTGGTACTTCAGTAGAAAATGGGTGTCCGCTAATGTCTGCAAAGTTTCGGAGCACAATTCTTATAAATGTGGAAGTTATAAACAAAAGCGATATCAACTTTAAATCGCACTAAATTTTGTTGATGTTTTGCGTATTCAGTTTGTATCGACATATCTCCGGGAGTACAAGAGCTGAACTTCTGAAACTTGGTACTTCAGTAGAATATGTATTTCCGCTATTGTCTGCAAAGTTTAGTTGCACAATTCTTATAAATGTGGAAGTTACAAACAAAAACGATATCAACTTGAAATCGCCTTTAATTTTGTTGATGTTTTGCGTATTCAGTTTGTATCGACATATCTCCGGGAGTACAAGAGCTGAACTTCTGAAACTCCGTACTTCAGTAGAAAATGTGTGTCCGCTAATGTCTGCAAAGTTTCGGAGCACAATTCTTATAAATGTGGAAGTTATAAACAAAAGCGATATCAACTTTAAATCGCACTAAATTTTGTTGATGTTTTGCGTATTCAGTTTGTATCGACATATCTCTGGGAGTACAAGAGCTGAACTTCTGAAACTTGGTACTTCAGTAGTAAATGTGTGTCCGCTAATGTCTGCAAAGTTTCGGAGCACAATTCTTATAAATGTTGAAGTTATAAACAAAAGCGATATCAACTTTAAATCGCACTAAATTTTGTTGATGTTTTGCGTATTCAGTTTGTATCGACATATCTCCGGGAGTACAAGAGCTGAACTTCTGAAACTTAGTACTTCAGTAGAAAATGTGTGTCCGCTAATGTCTGCAAAGTTTCGGAGCAAAATTCTTATAAATGTGGAAGTTATAAACAAAAGCGATATCAACTTTAAATCGCACTAAATTTTGTTGATGTTTTGCGTATTCAGTTTGTATCGACATATCTCTGGGAGTAAAAGAGCTGAACTTCTGAAACTTGGTACTTCAGTAGAAAATGTGTGTCCGCTAATGTCTGCAAAGTTTCGGAGCACAATTCTTATAAATGTGGAAGTTATAAACAAAAGCGATATCAACTTTAAATCGCACTAAATTTTGTTGATGTTTTGCGTATTCAGTTTGTATCGACATATCTCCGGGAGTACAAGAGCTGAACTTCTGAAACTTGGTACTTCAGTAGAATACGTATTTCCGCTATTGTCTGCAAAGTTTTGTTGCACAATTCTTATAAATGTGGAAGTTATAAACAAAAGCGATATCAACTTTAAATCGCACTAAATTTTGTTGATGTTTGGCGTATTCAGTTTGTATCGACATATCTCCGGGAGTACAAGGGCTGAACTTCTGAAACTTGCTACGTCAGTAGAAAATGTGTGTCCGCTAATGTCTGCAAAGTTTCGGAGCACAATTCTTATAAATGTGGAAGTTATAAACAAAAGCGATATCAACTTTAAATCGCACTAAATTTTGTTGATGTTTTGCGTATTCAGTTTGTATCGAGATATCTCCGGGAGTACAAGAGCTGAACTTCTGAAACTTGGTACTTCAGTAGAAAATGGGTGTCCGCTAATGTCTGCAAAGTTTCGGAGCACAATTCTTATAAATGTGGAAGTTATAAACAAAAGCGATATCAACTTTAAATCGCACTAAATTTTGTTGATGTTTTGCGTATTCAGTTTGTATCGACATATCTCCGGGAGTACAAGAGCTGAACTTCTGAAACTTGGTACTTCAGTAGAATATGTATTTCCGCTATTGTCTGCAAAGTTTAGTTGCACAATTCTTATAAATGTGGAAGTTACAAACAAAAACGATATCAACTTGAAATCGCCTTTAATTTTGTTGATGTTTTGCGTATTCAGTTTGTATCGACATATCTCCGGGAGTACAAGAGCTGAACTTCTGAAACTCCGTACTTCAGTAGAAAATGTGTGTCCGCTAATGTCTGCAAAGTTTCGGAGCACAATTCTTATAAATGTGGAAGTTATAAACAAAAGCGATATCAACTTTAAATCGCACTAAATTTTGTTGATGTTTTGCGTATTCAGTTTGTATCGACATATCTCCGGGAGTACAAGAGCTGAACTTCTGAAACTTGGTACTTCAGTAGAATATGTGTGTTCGCTATTGTCTGCAAAGTTTCGGAGCACAATTCTTATAAATGTGGAAGTTATAAACAAAAGCGATATCAACTTTAAATCGCACTAAATTTTGTTGATGTTTTGCGTATTCAGTTTGTATCGACATATCTCTGGGAGTACAAGAGCTGAACTTCTGAAACTTGGTACTTCAGTAGAAAATGTGTGTCCGCTAATGTCTGCAAAGTTTCGGAGCACAATTCTTATAAATGTTGAAGTTATAAACAAAAGCGATATCAACTTTAAATCGCACTAAATTTTGTTGATGTTTTGCGTATTCAGTTTGTATCGACACATCTCCGGGAGTACAAGAGCTGAACTTCTGAAACTTGGTACTTCAGTAGAAAATGTGTGTCCGCTAATGTCTGCAAAGTTTCGGAGCAAAATTCTTATAAATGTGGAAGTTATAAACAAAAGCGATATCAACTTTAAATCGCACTAAATTTTGTTGATGTTTTGCGTATTCAGTTTGTATCGACATATCTCTGGGAGTACAAGAGCTGAACTTCTGAAACTTGGTACTTCAGTAGAATATGTGTGTCCGCTAATGTCTGCAAAGTTTCGGAGCACAATTCTTATAAATGTGGAAGTTATAAACAAAAGCGATATCAACTTTAAATCGCACTAAATTTTGTTGATGTTTTGCGTATTCAGTTTGTATCGACATATCTCCGGGAGTACAAGAGCTGAACTTCTGAAACTTGGTACTTCAGTAGAATACGTATTTCCGCTATTGTCTGCAAAGTTTTGTTGCACAATTCTTATAAATGTGGAAGTTATAAACAAAAGCGATATCAACTTTAAATCGCACTAAATTTTGTTGATGTTTTGCGTATTCAGTTTGTATCGACATATCTCCGGGAGTACAAGAGCTGAACTTCTGAAACTTGGTACTTCAGTAGAATATGTATTTCCGCTATTGTCTGCAAAGTTTAGTTGCACAATTCTTATAAATGTGGAAGTTATAAACAAAAACGATATCAACTTGAAATCGCCTTAAATTTTGTTGATGTTTTGCGTATTCAGTTTGTATCGACATATCTCCGGGAGTACAAGAGCTGAACTTCTGAAACTCCGTACTACAGTAGAAAATGTGTGTCCGCTAATGTCTGCAAAGTTGCGGAGCACAATTCTTATAAATGTGGAAGTTATAAACAAAAGCGATATCAACTTTAAATCGCACTAAATTTTGTTGATGTTTTGCGTATTCAGTTTGTATCGACATATCTCCGGGAGTACAAGAGCTGAACTTCTGAAACTTGGTACTTCAGTAGAATATGTGTGTTCGCTATTGTCTGCAAAGTTTCGGAGCACAATTCTTATAAATGTGGAAGTTATAAACAAAAGCGATATCAACTTTAAATCGCACTAAATTTTGTTGATGTTTTGCGTATTCAGTTTGTGTCGACATATCTCTGTGAGTACAAGAGCTGAACTTCTGAAACTTGGTACTTCAGTAGAAAATGTGTGTCCGCGAATGTCTGCAAAGTTTCGGAGCACAATTCTTATAAATGTGGAAGTTATAAACAAAAGCGATATCAACTTTAAATCGCACTAAATTTTGTTGATGTTTTGCGTATTCAGTTTGTATCGACATATCTCCGGGAGTACAAGAGCTGAACTTCTGAAACTTGGTACTTCAGTAGAATATGTATTTGCGCTATTGTCTGCAAAGTTTTGTTGCACAATTCTTATAAATGTGGAAGTTATAAACAAAAACGATATCAACTTGAAATCGCCTTAAATTTTGTTGATGTTTTGCGTATTCAGTTTGTATCGACATATCTCCGGGAGTACAAGAGCTGAACTTCTGAAACTTGGTACTTCAGTAGAATATGTATTTCCACTATTGTCTGCAAAGTTTTGTTGCACAATTCTTATAAATGTGGAAGTTATAAACAAAAGCGATATCAACTTTAAATCGCACTAAATTTTGTTGATGTTTTGCGTATTCAGTTTGTATCGACATATCTCCGGGAGTACAAGAGCTGAACTTCTGAAACTTGGTACTTCAGTAGAATATGTATTTCCGCTATTGTTTGCAAAGTTTTGTTGCACAATTCTTATAAATGTGGAAGTTATAAACAAAAGCGATATCAACTTTAAATCGCACTAAATTTTTTTTGATGTTTTGCGTATTCAGTTTGTATCGACATATCTCCGGGAGTACAAGAGCTGAACATCTTTAACTTGGTACTTCAGTAGTAAATGTTTGTCCGCTAATGTCTGCAAAGTTTCGGAGCACAATTCTTATAAATGTGGAAGTTATAAACAAAAGCGATATCAACTTTAAATCGCACTAAATTTTGTTGATGTTTTGCGTATTCAGTTTGTATCGACATATCTCTGGGAGTACAAGAGCTGAACTTCTGAAACTCCGTACTTCAGTAGAATATATGTATCCGCTATTGTCTGCAAAGTTTCGGAGCACAATTCTTATAAATGTGGAAGTTATAAACAAAAGCGATATCAACTTTAAATCGCACTAAATTTTGTTGATTTTTTGCGTATTCAGTTTGTATCGACATATCTCCGGGAGTACAAGAGCTGAACTTCTGAAACTTGGTACTTCAGTAGAATATGTGTGTTCGCTATTGTCTGCAAAGTTTCGGAGCACAATTCTTATAAATGTGGAAGTTATAAACAAAAGCGATATCAACTTTAAATCGCACTAAATTTTGTTGATGTTTTGCGTATTCAGTTTGTATCGACATATCTCTGGGAGTACAAGAGCTGAACTTCTGAAACTTGGTACTTCAGTAGAAAATGTGTGTCCGCTAATGTCTGCAAAGTTTCGGAGCACAATTCTTATAAATGTTGAAGTTATAAACAAAAGCGATATCAACTTTAAATCGCACTAAATTTTGTTGATGTTTTGCGTATTCAGTTTGTATCGACATATCTCCGGGAGTACAAGAGCTGAACTTCTGAAACTTGGTACTTCAGTAGAAAATGTGTGTCCGCTAATGTCTGCAAAGTTTCGGAGCAAAATTCTTATAAATGTGGAAGTTATAAACAAAAGCGATATCAACTTTAAATCGCACTAAATTTTGTTGATGTTTTGCGTATTCAGTTTGTATCGACATATCTCTGGGAGTACAAGAGCTGAACTTCTGAAACTTGGTACTTCAGTAGAAAATGTGTGTCCGCTAATGTCTGCAAAGTTTCGGAGCACAATTCTTATAAATGTGGAAGTTATAAACAAAAGCGATATCAACTTTAAATCGCACTAAATTTTGTTGATGTTTTGCGTATTCAGTTTGTATCGACATATCTCCGGGAGTACAAGAGCTGAACTTCTGAAACTTGGTACTTCAGTAGAATACGTATTTCCGCTATTGTCTGCAAAGTTTTGTTGCACAATTCTTATAAATGTGGAAGTTATAAACAAAAGCGATATCAACTTTAAATCGCACTAAATTTTGTTGATGTTTTGCGTATTCAGTTTGTATCGACATATCTCCGGGAGTACAAGGGCTGAACTTCTGAAACTTGGTACTTCAGTAGAATATGTATTTCCGCTATTGTCTGCAAAGTTTAGTTGCACAATTCTTATAAATGTGGAAGTTATAAACAAAAACGATATCAACTTGAAATCGCCTTAAATTTTGTTGATGTTTTGCGTATTCAGTTTGTATCGACATATCTCCGGGAGTACAAGAGCTGAACTTCTGAAACTCCGTACTACAGTAGAAAATGTGTGTCCGCTAATGTCTGCAAAGTTGCGGAGCACAATTCTTATAAATGTGGAAGTTATAAACAAAAGCGATATCAACTTTAAATCGCACTAAATTTTGTTGATTTTTTGCGTATTCAGTTTGTATCGACATATCTCCGGGAGTACAAGAGCTGAACTTCTGAAACTTGGTACTTCAGTAGAATATGTGTGTTCGCTATTGTCTGCAAAGTTTCGGAGCACAATTCTTATAAATGTGGAAGTTATAAACAAAAGCGATATCAACTTTAAATCGCACTAAATTTTGTTGATGTTTTGCGTATTCAGTTTGTGTCGACATATCTCTGTGAGTACAAGAGCTGAACTTCTGAAACTTGGTACTTCAGTAGAAAATGTGTGTCCGCTAATGTCTGCAAAGTTTCGGAGCACAATTCTTATAAATGTGGAAGTTATAAACAAAAGCGATATCAACTTTAAATCGCACTAAATTTTGTTGATGTTTTGCGTATTCAGTTTGTATCGACATATCTCCGGGAGTACAAGAGCTGAACTTCTGAAACTTGGTACTTCAGTAGAATATGTATTTGCGCTATTGTCTGCAAAGTTTTGTTGCACAATTCTTATAAATGTGGAAGTTATAAACAAAAACGATATCAACTTGAAATCGCCTTAAATTTTGTTGATGTTTTGCGTATTCAGTTTGTATCGACATATCTCCGGGAGTACAAGAGCTGAACTTCTGAAACTTGGTACTTCAGTAGAATATGTATTTCCACTATTGTCTGCAAAGTTTTGTTGCACAATTCTTATAAATGTGGAAGTTATAAACAAAAGCGATATCAACTTTAAATCGCACTAAATTTTGTTGATGTTTTGCGTATTCAGTTTGTATCGACATATCTCCGGGAGTACAAGAGCTGAACTTCTGAAACTTGGTACTTCAGTAGAATATGTATTTCCGCTATTTTCTGCAAAGTTTTGTTGCACAATTCTTATAAATGTGGAAGTTATAAACAAAAGCGATATCAACTTTAAATCGCACTAAATTTTGTTGATGTTTTGCGTATTCAGTTTGTATCGACATATCTCCGGGAGTACAAGAGCTGAACATCTTTAACTTGGTACTTCAGTAGTAAATGTTTGTCCGCTAATGTCTGCAAAGTTTCGGAGCACAATTCTTATAAATGTGGAAGTTATAAACAAAAGCGATATCAACTTTAAATCGCACTAAATTTTGTTGATGTTTTGCGTATTCAGTTTGTATCGACATATCTCTGGGAGTACAAGAGCTGAACTTCTGAAACTCCGTACTTCAGTAGAATATATGTATCCGCTATTGTCTGCAACGTTTCGGAGCACAATTCTTATAAATGTGGAAGTTATAAACAAAAGCGATATCAACTTTAAATCGCACTAAATTTTGTTGATGTTTTGCGTATTCAGTTTGTATCGACATATCTCCGGGAGTACAAGAGCTGAACTTCTGAAACTTGGTACTTCAGTAGAATACGTATTTCCGCTATTGTCTGCAAAGTTTTGTTGCACAATTCTTATAAATGTGGAAGTTATAAACAAAAGCGATATCAACTTTAAATCGCACTAAATTTTGTTGATGTTTTGCGTATTCAGTTTGTATCGACATATCTCCGGGAGTACAAGAGCTGAACTTCTGAAACTTGGTACTACAGTAGAAAATGTGTGTCCGCTAATGTCTGCAAAGTTGCGGAGCACAATTCTTATAAATGTGGAAGTTATAAACAAAAGCGATATCAACTTTAAATCGCACTAAATTTTGTTGATGTTTTGCGTATTCAGTTTGTATCGACATATCTCCGGGAGTACAAGAGCTGAACTTCTGAAACTTGGTACTTCAGTAGAATATGTGTGTTCGCTATTGTCTGCAAAGTTTCGGAGCACAATTCTTATAAATGTGGAAGTTATAAACAAAAGCGATATCAACTTTAAATCGCACTAAATTTTGTTGATGTTTTGCGTATTCAGTTTGTATCGACATATCTTCGGGAGTACAAGAGCTGAACATCTTTAACTTGGTACTTCAGTAGTAAATGTTTGTCCGCTAATGTCTGCAAAGTTTCGGAGCACAATTCTTATAAATGTGGAAGTTATAAACAAAAGCGATATCAACTTTAAATCGCACTAAATTTTGTTGATGTTTTGCGTATTCAGTTTGTATCGACATATCTCTGGGAGTACAAGAGCTGAACTTCTGAAACTCCGTACTTCAGTAGAATATATGTATCCGCTATTGTCTGCAACGTTTCGGAGCACAATTCTTATAAATGTGGAAGTTATAAACAAAAGCGATATCAACTTTAAATCGCACTAAATTTTGTTGATGTTTTGCGTATTCAGTTTGTATCGACATATCTCTGGGAGTACAAGAGCTGAACTTCTGAAACTTGGTACTTCAGTAGAAAATGTGTGTCCGCTAATGTCTGCAAAGTTTCGGAGCACAATTCTTATAAATGTGGAAGTTATAAACAAAAGCGATATCAACTTTAAATCGCACTAAATTTTGTTGATGTTTTGCGTATTCAGTTTGTATCGACATATCTCCGGGAGTACAAGAGCTGAACTTCTGAAACTTGGTACTTCAGTAGAATACGTATTTCCGCTATTGTCTGCAAAGTTTTGTTGCACAATTCTTATAAATGTGGAAGTTATAAACAAAAGCGATATCAACTTTAAATCGCACTAAATTTTGTTGATGTTTTGCGTATTCAGTTTGTATCGACATATCTCCGGGAGTACAAGAGCTGAACTTCTGAAACTTGGTACTTCAGTAGAATATGTATTTCCGCTATTGTCTGCAAAGTTTAGTTGCACAATTCTTATAAATGTGGAAGTTATAAACAAAAACGATATCAACTTGAAATCGCCTTAAATTTTGTTGATGTTTTGCGTATTCAGTTTGTATCGACATATCTCCGGGAGTACAATAGCTGAACTTCTGAAACTCCGTACTACAGTAGAAAATGTGTGTCCGCTAATGTCTGCAAAGTTGCGGAGCACAATTCTTATAAATGTGGAAGTTATAAACAAAAGCGATATCAACTTTAAATCGCACTAAATTTTGTTGATGTTTTGCGTATTCAGTTTGTATCGACATATCTCCGGGAGTACAAGAGCTGAACTTCTGAAACTTGGTACTTCAGTAGAATATGTGTGTTCGCTATTGTCTGCAAAGTTTCGGAGCACAATTCTTATAAATGTGGAAGTTATAAACAAAAGCGATATCAACTTTAAATCGCACTAAATTTTGTTGATGTTTTGCGTATTCAGTTTGTGTCGACATATCTCTGTGAGTACAAGAGCTGAACTTCTGAAACTTGGTACTTCAGTAGAAAATGTGTGTCCGCTAATGTCTGCAAAGTTTCGGAGCACAATTCTTATAAATGTGGAAGTTATAAACAAAAGCGATATCAACTTTAAATCGCACTAAATTTTGTTGATGTTTTGCGTATTCAGTTTGTATCGACATATCTCCGGGAGTACAAGAGCTGAACTTCTGAAACTTGGTACTTCAGTAGAATATGTATTTGCGCTATTGTCTGCAAAGTTTTGTTGCACAATTCTTATAAATGTGGAAGTTATAAACAAAAACGATATCAACTTGAAATCGCCTTAAATTTTGTTGATGTTTTGCGTATTCAGTTTGTATCGACATATCTCCGGGAGTACAAGAGCTGAACTTCTGAAACTTGGTACTTCAGTAGAATATGTATTTCCACTATTGTCTGCAAAGTTTTGTTGCACAATTCTTATAAATGTGGAAGTTATAAACAAAAGCGATATCAACTTTAAATCGCACTAAATTTTGTTGATGTTTTGCGTATTCAGTTTGTATCGACATATCTCCGGGAGTACAAGAGCTGAACTTCTGAAACTTGGTACTTCAGTAGAATATGTATTTCCGCTATTGTCTGCAAAGTTTTGTTGCACAATTCTTATAAATGTGGAAGTTATAAACAAAAGCGATATCAACTTTAAATCGCACTAAATTTTGTTGATGTTTTGCGTATTCAGTTTGTATCGACATATCTCCGGGAGTACAAGAGCTGAACATCTTTAACTTGGTACTTCAGTAGTAAATGTTTGTCCGCTAATGTCTGCAAAGTTTCGGAGCACAATTCTTATAAATGTGGAAGTTATAAACAAAAGCGATATCAACTTTAAATCGCACTAAATTTTGTTGATGTTTTGCGTATTCAGTTTGTATCGACATATCTCTGGGAGTACAAGAGCTGAACTTCTGAAACTCCGTACTTCAGTAGAATATATGTATCCGCTATTGTCTGCAAAGTTTCGGAGCACAATTCTTATAAATGTGGAAGTTATAAACAAAAGCGATATCAACTTTAAATCGCACTAAATTTTGTTGATGTTTTGCGTATTCAGTTTGTATCGACATATCTCCGGGAGTACAAGAGCTGAACTTCTGAAACTTGGTACTTCAGTAGAATATGTATTTCCGCTATTGTCTGCAAAGTTTTGTTGCACAATTCTTATAAATGTGGAAGTTATAAACAAAAACGATATCAACTTGAAATATCCTTAAATTTTGTTGATGTTTTGCGTATTCAGTTTGTATCGACATATCTCCGGGAGTACAAGAGCTGAACTTCTGAAACTCCGTACTTCAGTAGAAAATGTCTGTCCGCTAATGTCTGCAAAGTTTCGGAGCACAATTCTTATAAATGTGGAAGTTATAAACAAAAGCGATATCAACTTTAAATCGCACTAAATTTTGTGGTATGTTTTGCGTATTCAGTTTGTATCGACATATCTTCGGGAGTACAAGAGCTGAACTTCTGAAACTTGGTACTTCAGTAGAATATGTGTGTCCGCTATTGTCTGCAAAGTTTCGGAGCACAATTCTTATAAATGTGGAAGTTATAAACAAAAGCGATATCAACTTTAAATCGCACTAAATTTTGTTGATGTTTTGCGTATTCAGTTTGTATCGACATATCTCCGGGAGTACAAGAGCTGAACTTCTGAAACTTGGTACTTCAGTAGAATACGTATTTCCGCTATTGTCTGCAAAGTTTTGTTGCACAATTCTTATAAATGTGGAAGTTATAAACAAAAGCGATATCAACTTTAAATCGCACTAAATTTTGTTGATGTTTGGCGTATTCAGTTTGTATCGACATATCTCCGGGAGTACAAGGGCTGAACTTCTGAAACTTGGTACGTCAGTAGAAAATGTGTGTCCGCTAATGTCTGCAAAGTTTCGGAGCACAATTCTTATAAATGTGGAAGTTATAAACAAAAGCGATATCAACTTTAAATCGCACTAAATTTTGTTGATGTTTTGCGTATTCAGTTTGTATCGACATATCTCCGGGAGTACAAGTGCTGAACTTCTGAAACTTGGTACTTCAGTAGAAAATGTGTGTCCGCTAATGTCTGCAAAGTTTCGGAGCACAATTCTTATAAATGTGGAAGTTATAAACAAAAGCGATATCAACTTTAAATCGCACTAAATTTTGTTGATGTTTTGCGTATTCAGTTTGTATCGACATATCTCCGGGAGTACAAGAGCTGAACTTCTGAAACTTGGTACTTCAGTAGAATATGTATTTCCGCTATTGTCTGCAAAGTTTAGTTGCACAATTCTTATAAATGTGGAAGTTATAAACAAAAACGATATCAACTTGAAATCGCCTTAAATTTTGTTGATGTTTTGCGTATTCAGTTTGTATCGACATATCTCCGGGAGTACAAGAGCTGAACTTCTGAAACTCCGTACTTCAGTGGAAAATGTGTGTCCGCTAATGTCTGCAAAGTTTCGGAGCACAATTCTTATAAATGTGGAAGTTATAAACAAAAGCGATATCAACTTTAAATCGCACTAAATTTTGTTGATGTTTTGCGTATTCAGTTTGTATCGACATATCTCCGGGAGTACAAGAGCTGAACTTCTGAAACTTGGTACTTCAGTAGAATATGTGTGTTCGCTATTGTCTGCAAAGTTTCGGAGCACAATTCTTATAAATGTGGAAGTTATAAACAAAAGCGATATCAACTTTAAATCGCACTAAATTTTGTTGATGTTTTGCGTATTCAGTTTGTATCGACATATCTCCGGGAGTACAAGAGCTGAACTTCTGAAACTCCGTACTTCAGTAGACTATGTGTATCCGCTATTGTCTGCAAAGTTTCGGAGCACAATTCTTATAAATGTGGAAGTTATAAACAAAAGCGATATCAACTTTAAATCGCACTAAATTTTGTTGATGTTTTGCGTATTCAGTTTGTATCGACATATCTCCGGGAGTACAAGAGCTGAACTTCTGAAACTTGGTACTTCAGTAGAATATGTATTTCCGCTATTGTCTGCAAAGTTTTGTTGCACAATTCTTATAAATGTGGAAGTTATAAACAAAAACGATATCAACTTGAAATATCCTTAAATTTTGTTGATGTTTTGCGTATTCAGTTTGTATCGACATATCTCCGGGAGTACAAGAGCTGAACTTCTGAAACTCCGTACTTCAGTAGAAAATGTCTGTCCGCTAATGTCTGCAAAGTTTCGGAGCACAATTCTTATAAATGTGGAAGTTATAAACAAAAGCGATATCAACTTTAAATCGCACTAAATTTTGTTGATGTTTTGCGTATTCAGTTTGTATCGACATATCTCCGGGAGTACAAGAGCTGAACTTCTGAAACTTGGTACTTCAGTAGAATATGTGTGTTTGCTATTGTCTGCAAAGTTTCGGAGCACAATTCTTATAAATGTGGAAGTTATAAACAAAAGCGATATCAACTTTAAATCGCACTAAATTTTGTTGATGTTTTGCGTATTCAGTTTGTATCGACATATCTCCGGGAGTACGAGAGCTGAACTTCTGAAACTTGGTACTTCAGTAGAAAATGTGTGTCCGCTAATGTCTGCAAAGTTTCGGAGCAAAATTCTTATAAATGTGAAAGTTATTAACAAAAGCGATATCAACTTGTAATCGCACTAAATTTTGTTGATGTTTTGCGTATTCAGTTTGTATCGACATATCTCCGGGAGTACAAGAGCTGAACTTCTGAAACTTGGTACTTCAGTAGAATATGTATTTCCGCTATTGTCTGCAAAGTTTCGGAGCACAATTCTTATAAATGTGGAAGTTATAAACAAAAGCGATATCAACTTTAAATCGCACTAAATTTTGTTGATGTTTTGCGTATTCAGTTTGTATCGACATATCTCCGGGAGTACAAGAGCTGAACTTCTGAAACTTGGTACTTCAGTAGAATACGTATTTCCGCTATTGTCTGCAAAGTTTTGTTGCACAATTCTTATAAATGTGGAAGTTATAAACAAAAGCGATATCAACTTTAAATCGCACTAAATTTTGTTGATGTTTTGCGTATTCAGTTTGTATCGACATATCTCCGGGAGTACAAGAGCTGAACTTCTGAAACTTGGTACTTCAGTAGAAAACGTGTGTCCGCTAATGTCTGCAAAGTTTCGGAGCACAATTCTTATAAATGTGGAAGTTATAAACAAAAGCGATATCAACTTTAAATCGCACTAAATTTTGTTGATGTTTTGCGTATTCAGTTTGTATCGACATATCTCCGGGAGTACAAGAGCTGAACTTCTGAAACTTGGTACTTCAGTAGAATATGTATTTCCGCTATTGTCTGCACAGTTTTGTTGCACAATTCTTATAAATGTGGAAGTTATAAACAAAAGCGATATCAACTTTAAATCGCCTTAAATTTTGTTGATGTTTTGCGTATTCAGTTTGTATCGATATATCTCCGCGAGTACAAGATCTGAACTTCTGAAACTTGGTACTTCAGTAGAAAATGTGTGTCCGCTTATGTCTGCAAAGTTTCGGAGCACAATTCTTATAAATGTGGAAGTTATAAACAAAAGCGATATCAACTTTAAATCGCACTAAATTTTGTTGATGTTTTGCGTATTCAGTTTGTATCGACATATCTCCGGGAGTACAAGGGCTGAACTTCTGAAACTTGGTACGTCAGTAGAAAATGTGTGTCCGCTAATGTCTGCAAAGTTTCGGAGCACAATTCTTATAAATGTGGAAGTTATAAACAAAAGCGATATCAACTTTAAATCGCACTAAATTTTGTTGATGTTTTGCGTATTCAGTTTGTATCGACATATCTCCGGGAGTACAAGAGCTGAACTTCTGAAACTTGGTACTTCAGTAGAAAATGTGTGTCCGCTAATGTCTGCAAAGTTTCGGAGCACAATTCTTATAAATGTGGAAGTTATAAACAAAAGCGATATCAACTTTAAATCGCACTAAATTTTGTTGATGTTTTGCGTATTCAGTTTGTATCGATATATCTCCGGGAGTACAAGAGCTGAACTTCTTAAACTTGGTACTTCAGTAGAAAATGTGTGTCCGCTTATGTCTGCAAAGTTTCGGAGCACAATTCTTATAAATGTGGAAGTTATAAACAAAAGCGATATCAACTTTAAATCGCACTAAATTTTGTTGATGTTTTGCGTATTCAGTTTGTATCGACATATCTCCGGGAGTACAAGAGCTGAACTTCTGAAACTTGGTACGTCAGTAGAAAATGTGTGTCCGCTAATGTCTGCAAAGTTTCGGAGCACAATTCTTATAAATGTGGAAGTTATAAACAAAAGCGATATCAACTTTAAATCGCACTAAATTTTGTTGATGTTTTGCGTATTCAGTTTGTATCGACATATCTCCGGGAGTACAAGAGCTGAACTTCTGAAACTTGGTACTTGAGTAGAATATGTATTTCCGCTATTGTCTGCAAAGTTTAGTTGCACAATTCTTATAAATGTGGAAGTTATAAACAAAAACGATATCAACTTGAAATCGCCTTAAATTTTGTTGATGTTTTGCGTATTCAGTTTGTATCGACATATCTCCGGGAGTACAAGAGCTGTACTTCTGAAACTCCGTACTTCAGTAGAAAATGTGTGTCCGCTAATGTCTGCAAAGTTTCGGAGCACAATTCTTATAAATGTGGAAGTTATAAACAAAAGCGATATAAACTTTAAATCGCACTAAATTTTGTTGATGTTTTGCGTATTCAGTTTGTATCGACATATCTCCGGGAGTACAAGAGCTGAATTTCTGAAACTTGGTACTTCAGTAGAATATGTGTGTTTGCTATTGTCTGCAAAGTTTCGGAGCACAATTCTTATAAATGTGGAAGTTATAAACAAAAGCGATATCAACTTTAAATCGCACTAAATTTTGTTGATGTTTTGCGTATTCAGTTTGTATCGACATATCTCTGGGAGTACAAGAGCTGAACTTCTGAAACTTGGTACTTCAGTTGAAAAAATGTGTCCGCTAATGTCTGCAAAGTTTCGGAGCACAATTCTTATAAATGTGGAAGTTATAAACAAAAGCGATATCAACTTTAAATCGCACTAAATTTTGTTGATGTTTTGCGTATTCAGTTTGTATCGACATATCTCCGGGAGTACAAGAGCTGAACTTCTGAAACTTGGTACTTCAGTAGAAAATGTGTGTCCGCTAATGTCTGCAAAGTTTCGGAGCAAAATTCTTATAAATGTGGAAGTTAGAAACAAAAGCGATATCAACTTTAAATCGCACTAAATTTTGTTGATGTTTTGCGTATTCAGTTTGTATCGACATATCTCCGGGAGTACAAGAGCTGAACTTCTGAAACTTGGTACATCAGTAGAAAATGTGTGTCCGCTAATGTCTGCAAAGTTTCGGAGCACAATTCTTATAAATGTGGAAGTTATAAACAAAAGCGATATCAACTTTAAATCGCACTAAATTTTGTTGATGTTTTGCGTATTCAGTTTGTATCGACATATCTCCGGGAGAACAAGAGCTGAACTTCTGAAACTCCGTACTTCAGTAGAATATGTGTATCCGCTATTGTCTGCAAAGTTTCGGAGCACAATTCTTATAAATGTGGAAGTTATAAACAAAAGCGATATCAACTTTAAATCGCACTAAATTTTGTTGATGTTTTGCGTATTCAGTTTGTATCGACATATCTCCGGGAGTACAAGAGCTGAACTTCTGAAACTTGGTACTTCAGTAGAATATGTATTTCCGCTATTGTCTGCAAAGTTTTGTTGCACAATTCTTATAAATGTGGAAGTTATAAACAAAAACGATATCAACTTGAAATATCCTTAAATTTTGTTGATGTTTTGCGTATTCAGTTTGTATCGACATATCTCCGGGAGTACAAGAGCTGAACTTCTGAAACTCCGTACTTCAGTAGAAAATGTCTGTCCGCTAATGTCTGCAAAGTTTCGGAGCACAATTCTTATAAATGTGGAAGTTATAAACAAAAGCGATATCAACTTTAAATCGCACTAAATTTTGTTGATGTTTTGCGTATTCAGTTTGTATCGACATATCTCCGGGAGTACAAGAGCTGAACTTCTGAAACTTGGTACTTCAGTAGAATATGTGTGTTTGCTATTGTCTGCAAAGTTTCGGAGCACAATTCTTATAAATGTGGAAGTTATAAACAAAAGCGATATCAACTTTAAATCGCACTAAATTTTGTTGATGTTTTGCGTATTCAGTTTGTATCGACATATCTCTGGCAGTACAAGAGCTGAACTTCTGAAACTTGGTACTTCAGTAGAAAATGTGTGTCCGCTGATGTCTGCAAAGTTTCGGAGCACAATTCTTATAAATGTGGAAGTTATAAACAAAAGCGATATCAACTTTAAATACCACTAAATTTTGTTGATGTTTTGCGTATTCAGTTTGTATCGACATATCTCCGGGAGTACGAGAGCTGAACTTCTGAAACTTGGTACTTCAGTAGAAAATGTGTGTCCGCTAATGTCTGCAAAGTTTCGGAGCAAAATTCTTATAAATGTGGAAGTTATTAACAAAAGCGATATCAACTTTAAATCGCACTAAATTTTGTTGATGTTTTGCGTATTCAGTTTGTATCGACATATCTCCGGGAGTACAAGAGCTGAACTTCTGAAACTTGGTACTTCAGTAGAATATGTATTTCCGCTATTGTCTGCAAAGTTTCGGAGCACAATTCTTATAAATGTGGAAGTTATAAACAAAAGCGATATCAACTTTAAATCGCACTAAATTTTGTTGATGTTTTGCGTATTCAGTTTGTATCGACATATCTCCGGGAGTACAAGAGCTGAACTTCTGAAACTTGGTACTTCAGTAGAATACGTATTTCCGCTATTGTCTGCAAAGTTTTGTTGCACAATTCTTATAAATGTGGAAGTTATAAACAAAAGCGATATCAACTTTAAATCGCACTAAATTTTGTTGATGTTTTGCGTATTCAGTTTGTATCGACATATCTCCGGGAGTACAAGAGCTGAACTTCTGAAACTCCGTACTTCAGTAGAAAATGTCTGTCCGCTAATGTCTGCAAAGTTTCGGAGCACAATTCTTATAAATGTGGAAGTTATAAACAAAAGCGATATCAACTTTAAATCGCACTAAATTTTGTTGATGTTTTGCGTATTCAGTTTGTATCGACATATCTCCGGGAGTACAAGAGCTGAACTTCTGAAACTTGGTACTTCAGTAGAATATGTGTGTTTGCTATTGTCTGCAAAGTTTCGGAGCACAATTCTTATAAATGTGGAAGTTATAAACAAAAGCGATATCAACTTTAAATCGCACTAAATTTTGTTGATGTTTTGCGTATTCAGTTTGTATCGACATATCTCTGGGAGTACAAGAGCTGAACTTCTGAAACTTGGTACTTCAGTAGAAAATGTGTGTCCGCTGATGTCTGCAAAGTTTCGGAGCACAATTCTTATAAATGTGGAAGTTATAAACAAAAGCGATATCAACTTTAAATACCACTAAATTTTGTTGATGTTTTGCGTATTCAGTTTGTATCGACATATCTCCGGGAGTACGAGAGCTGAACTTCTGAAACTTGGTACTTCAGTAGAAAATGTGTGTCCGCTAATGTCTGCAAAGTTTCGGAGCAAAATTCTTATAAATGTGGAAGTTATTAACAAAAGCGATATCAACTTTAAATCGCACTAAATTTTGTTGATGTTTTGCGTATTCAGTTTGTATCGACATATCTCCGGGAGTACAAGAGCTGAACTTCTGAAACTTGGTACTTCAGTAGAATATGTATTTCCGCTATTGTCTGCAAAGTTTCGGAGCACAATTCTTATAAATGTGGAAGTTATAAACAAAAGCGATATCAACTTTAAATCGCACTAAATTTTGTTGATGTTTTGCGTATTCAGTTTGTATCGACATATCTCCGGGAGTACAAGAGCTGAACTTCTGAAACTTGGTACTTCAGTAGAATACGTATTTCCGCTATTGTCTGCAAAGTTTTGTTGCACAATTCTTATAAATGTGGAAGTTATAAACAAAAGCGATATCAACTTTAAATCGCACTAAATTTTGTTGATGTTTTGCGTATTCAGTTTGTATCGACATATCCCCGGGAGTACAAGAGCTGAACTTCTGAAACTTGGTACTTCAGTAGAAAACGTGTGTCCGCTAATGTCTGCAAAGTTTCGGAGCACAATTCTTATAAATGTGGAAGTTATAAACAAAAGCGATATCAACTTTAAATCGCACTAAATTTTGTTGATGTTTTGCGTATTCAGTTTGTATCGACATATCTCCGGGAGTACAAGAGCTGAACTTCTGAAACTTGGTACTTCAGTAGAATATGTATTTCCGCTATTGTCTGCACAGTTTTGTTGCACAATTCTTATAAATGTGGAAGTTATAAACAAAAGCGGTATCAACTTTAAATCACCTTAAATTTTGTTGATGTTTTGCGTATTCAGTTTGTATCGATATATCTCCGGGAGTACAAGAGCTGAACTTCTGAAACTTGGTACTTCAGTAGAAAATGTGTGTCCGCTTATGTCTGCAAAGTTTCGGAGCACAATTCTTATAAATGTGGAAGTTATAAACAAAAGCGATATCAACTTTAAATCGCACTAAATTTTGTTGATGTTTTGCGTATTCAGTTTGTATCGACATATCTCCGGGAGTACAAGGGCTGAACTTCTGAAACTTGGTACGTCAGTAGAAAATGTGTGTCCGCTAATGTCTGCAAAGTTTCGGAGCACAATTCTTATAAATGTGGAAGTTATAAACAAAAGCGATATCAACTTTAAATCGCACTAAATTTTGTTGATGTTTTGCGTATTCAGTTTGTATCGACATATCTCCGGGAGTACAAGAGCTGAACTTCTGAAACTTGGTACTTCAGTAGAAAATGTGTGTCCGCTAATGTCTGCAAAGTTTCGGAGCACAATTCTTATAAATGTGGAAGTTATAAACAAAAGCGATATCAACTTTAAATCGCACTAAATTTTGTTGATGTTTTGCGTATTCAGTTTGTATCGATATATCTCCGGGAGTACAAGAGCTGAACTTCTTAAACTTGGTACTTCAGTAGAAAATGTGTGTCCGCTTATGTCTGCAAAGTTTCGGAGCACAATTCTTATAAATGTGGAAGTTATAAACAAAAGCGATATCAACTTTAAATCGCACTAAATTTTGTTGATGTTTTGCGTATTCAGTTTGTATCGACATATCTCCGGGAGTACAAGAGCTGAACTTCTGAAACTTGGTACGTCAGTAGAAAATGTGTGTCCGCTAATGTCTGCAAAGTTTCGGAGCACAATTCTTATAAATGTGGAAGTTATAAACAAAAGCGATATCAACTTTAAATCGCACTAAATTTCGTTGATGTTTTGCGTATTCAGTTTGTATCGACATATCTCCGGGAGTACAAGAGCTGAACTTCTGAAACTTGGTACTTCAGTGGAATATGTATTTCCGATATTGTCTGCAAAGTTTAGTTGCACAATTCTTATAAATGTGGAAGTTATAAACAAAAACGATATCAACTTGAAATCGCCTTAAATTTTGTTGATGTTTTGCGTATTCAGTTTGTATCGACATATCTCCGGGAGTACAAGAGCTGAACTTCTGAAACTCCGTACTTCAGTAGAAAATGTGTGTCCGCTAATGTCTGCAAAGTTTCGGAGCACAATTCTTATAAATGTGGAAGTTATAAACAAAAGCGATATAAACTTTAAATCGCACTAAATTTTGTTGATGTTTTGCGTATTCAGTTTGTATCGACATATCTCCGGGAGTACAAGAGCTGAATTTCTGAAACTTGGTACTTCAGTAGAATATGTGTGTTTGCTATTGTCTGCAAAGTTTCGGAGCACAATTCTTATAAATGTGGAAGTTATAAACAAAAGCGATATCAACTTTAAATCGCACTAAATTTTGTTGATGTTTTGCGTATTCAGTTTGTATCGACATATCTCTGGGAGTACAAGAGCTGAACTTCTGAAACTTGGTACTTCAGTAGAAAATGTGTGTCCGCTAATGTCTGCAAAGTTTAGGAGCACAATTCTTATAAATGTGGAAGTTATACACAAAAGCGATATCAACTTTAAATCGCACTAAATTTTGTTGATGTTTTGCGTATTCAGTTTGTATCGACATATCTCCGGGAGTACAAGAGCTGAACTTCTGAAACTTGGTACTTCAGTAGAAAATGTGTGTCCGCTTATGTCTGCAAAGTTTCGGAGCAAAATTCTTATAAATGTGGAAGTTATAAACAAAAGCGATATCAACTTTGAATCGCACTAAATTTTGTTGATGTTTTGCGTATTCAGTTTGTATCGACATATCTCCGGGAGTACAAGAGCTGAACTTCTGAAACTTGGTACTTCAGTAGGAAATGTGTGTCCGCTAATGTCTGCAAAGTTTCGGAGCACAATTCTTATAAATGTGGAAGTTATAAACAAAAGCGATATCAACTTTAAATCGCACTAAATTTTGTTGATGTTTTGCGTATTCAGTTTGTATCGACATATCTCCGGGAGTACAAGAGCTGAACTTCTGAAACTTGGTACTTCAGTAGAATATGTGTGTTTGCTATTGTCTGCAAAGTTTCGGAGCACAATTCTTATAAATGTGGAAGTTATAAACAAAAGCGATATCAACTTTAAATCGCACTAAATTTTGTTGATGTTTTGCGTATTCAGTTTGTATCGACATATCTCTGGGAGTACAAGAGCTGAACTTCTGAAACTTGGTACTTCAGTAGAAAATGTGTGTCCGCTAATGTCTGCAAAGTTTCGGAGCACAATTCTTATAAATGTGGAAGTTATAAACAAAAGCGATATCAACTTTAAATCGCACTAAATTTTGTTGATGTTTTGCGTATTCAGTTTGTATCGACATATCTCCGGGAGTACAAGAGCTGAACTTCTGAAACTTGGTACTTCAGTAGAAAATGTGTGTCCGCTAATGTCTGCAAAGTTTCGGAGCACAATTCTTATAAATGTGGAAGTTATAAACAAAAGCGATATCAACTTTAAATCGCACTAAATTTTGTTGATGTTTTGCGTATTCAGTTTGTATCGACATATCTCCGGGAGTACAAGAGCTGAACTTCTGAAACTTGGTACTTCAGTAGAATACGTATTTCCGCTATTGTCTGCAAAGTTTTGTTGCACAATTCTTATAAATGTGGAAGTTATAAACAAAAGCGATATCAACTTTAAATCGCACTAAATTTTGTTGATGTTTTGCGTATTCAGTTTGTATCGACATATCTCCGGGAGTACAAGAGCTGAACTTCTGAAACTTGGTACTTCAGTAGAAAATGTGTGTCCGCTAATGTCTGCAAAGTTTCGGAGCACAATTCTTATAAATGTGGAAGTTATAAACAAAAGCGATATCAACTTTAAATCGCACTAAATTTTGTTGATGTTTTGCGTATTCAGTTTGTATCGACATATCTCCAGGAGTACAAGTGCTGAACTTCTGAAACTTGGTACTTCAGTAGAATATGTATTTCCGCTATTGTCTGCACAGTTTTGTTGCACAATTCTTATAAATGTGGAAGTTATAAACAAAAGCGATATCAACTTTAAATCGCACTAAATTTTGTTGATGTTTTGCGTATTCAGTTTGTATCGATATATCTCCGGGAGTACAAGAGCTGAACTTCTGAAACTTGGTACTTCAGTAGAAAATGTGTGTCCGCTTATGTCTGCAAAGTTTCGGAGCACAATTCTTATAAATGTGGAAGTTATAAACAAAAGCGATATCAACTTTAAATCGCACTAAATTTTGTTGATGTTTTGCGTATTCAGTTTGTATCGACATATCTCCGGGAGTACAAGGGCTGAACTTCTGAAACTTGGTACGTCAGTAGAAAATGTGTGTCCGCTAATGTCTGCAAAGTTTCGGAGCACAATTCTTATAAATGTGGAAGTTATAAACAAAAGCGATATCAACTTTAAATCGCACTAAATTTTGTTGATGTTTTGCGTATTCAGTTTGTATCGACATATCTCCGGGAGTACAATAGCTGAACTTCTGAAACTTGGTACTTCAGTAGAAAATGTGTGTCCGCTAATGTCTGCAAAGTTTCGGAGCACAATTCTTATAAATGTGGAAGTTATAAACAAAAGCGATATCAACTTTAAATCGCCTTAAATTTTGTTGATGTTTTGCGTATTCAGTTTGTATCGATATATCTCCGGGAGTACAAGAGCTGAACTTCTTAAACTTGGTACTTCAGTAGAAAATGTGTGTCCGCTTATGTCTGCAAAGTTTCGGAGCACAATTCTTATAAATGTGGAAGTTATAAACAAAAGCGATATCAACTTTAAATCGCACTAAATTTTGTTGATGTTTTGCGTATTCAGTTTGTATCGACATATCTCCGGGAGTACAAGAGCTGAACTTCTGAAACTTGGTACGTCAGTAGAAAATGTGTGTCCGCTAATGTCTGCAAAGTTTCGGAGCACAATTCTTATAAATGTGGAAGTTATAAACAAAAGCGATATCAACTTTAAATCGCACTAAATTTTGTTGATGTTTTGCGTATTCAGTTTGTATCGACATATCTCTGGGAGTACAAGAGCTGAACTTCTGAAACTTGGTACTTCAGTAGAAAATGTGTGTCTGCTAATGTCTGCAAAGTTTCGGAGCACAATTCTTATAAATGTGGAAGTTATAAACAAAAGCGATATCAACTTTAAATCGCACTTAATTTTGTTGATGTTTTGCGTATTCAGTTTGTATCGACATATCTCCGAGAGTACAAGAGCTGAACTTCTGAAACTTGGTACTTCAGTAGAATATGTATTTCCGCTATTGTCTGCAAAGTTTTGTTGCACAATTCTTATAAATGTGGAAGTTATAAACAAAAACGATATCAACTTGAAATCGCCTTAAATTTTGTTGATGTTTTGCGTATTCAGTTTGTATCGACATACCTCCGGGAGTACAAGAGCTGAACTTCTGAAACTTGGTACTTCAGTAGAATATGTATTTCCGCTATTGTCTGCAAAGTTTTGTTGCACAATTCTTATAAATGTGGAAGTTATAAACAAAAGCGATATCAACTTTAAATCGCACTAAATTTTGTTGATGTTTTGCGTATTCAGTTTTTATCGACATATCTCCGGGAGTACAAGAGCTGAACTTCTGAAACTTGGTACTTCAGTAAAAAATGTATTTCCGCTATTGTCTGCAAAGTTTTGTTGCACAATTCTTATAAATGTGGAAGTTATAAACTAAAGCGATATCAACTTTAAATCGCCTTAAATTTTGTTGATGTTTTGCGTATTCTGTTTGTATCGACATATCTCTGGGAGTACAAGAGCTGAACTTCTGAAACTTGGTACTTCAGTAGTAAATGTGTGTCCGCTAATGTCTGCAAAGTTTCGGAGCACAATTCTTATAAATGTGGAAGTTATAAACAAAAGCGATGACAACTTTAAATCGCACTAAATTTTGTTGATGTTTTGCGTATTCAGTTTGTATCGACATATCTCCGGGAGTACAAGAGCTGAACTTCTGAAACTTACTACTTCAGTAGAATATGTATTTCCGCTATTGTCTGCAAAGTTTTGTTGCACAATTCTTATAAATGTGGAAGTTATAAACAAAAGCGAAATCAACTTTAAATCGCCTTAAATTTTGTTGATGTTTTGCGTATTCAGTTTGTATCGACATATCTCCGGGAGTACAAGAGCTGAACTTCTGAAACTCCGTACTTCAGTAGAATATGTGTATCCGCTATTGTCTGCAAAGTTTCGGAGCACAATTCTTATAAATGTGGAAGTTATAAACAAAAGCGATATCAACTTTAAATCGCACTAAATTTTGTTGATGTTTTGCGTATTCAGTTTGTATCGACATATCTCCGGGAGTACAAGAGCTGAACTTCTGAAACTTGGTACTTCAGTAGAATATGTATTTCCGCTATTGTCTGCAAAGTTTTGTTGCACAATTCTTATAAATGTGGAAGTTATAAACAAAAGCGATATCAACTTTAAATCGCCTTAAATTTTGTTGATGTTTTGCGTATTCAGTTTGTATCGACATATCTCCGGGAGTACAAGAGCTGAACTTCTGAAACTTGGTACTTCAGTAGAAAATGTGTGTCCGCTAATATCTGCAAAGTTTCGGAGCACAATTCTTATAAATGTGGAAGTTATAAACAAAAGCGATATCAATTTTAAATCGCACTAAATTTTGTTGATGTTTTGCGTATTCAGTTTGTATCGACATATCTCCGGGAGTACAAGAGCTGAACTTCTGAAACTTGGTACGTCAGTAGAAAATGTGTGTCCGCTAATGTCTGCAAAGTTTCGGAGCACAATTCTTATAAATGTGGAAGTTATAAACAAAAGCGATATCAACTTTAAATCGCACTAAATTTTGTTGATGTTTTGCGTATTCAGTTTGTATCGACATATCTCCGGGAGTACAACAGCTGAACTTCTGAAACTTGGTACTTCAGTAGGAAATGTGTGTCCGCTAATGTCTGCAAAGTTTCGGAGTACAATTCTTATAAATGTGGAAGTTATAAACAAAAGCGATATCAACTTTAAATCGCACTAAATTTTGTTGATGTTTTGCGTATTCAGTTTGTATCGACATATCTCCGGGAGTACAAGAGCTGAACTTCTGAAACTTACTACTTCAGTAGAATATGTATTTCCGCTATTGTCTGCAAAGTTTTGTTGCACAATTCTTATAAATGTGGAATTTATAAACAAAAACGATATCAACTTTAAATCGCCTTAAATTTTGTTGATGTTTTGCGTATTCAGTTTGTATCGACATATCTCCGGGAGTACAAGAGCTGAACTTCTGAAACTCCGTACTTCAGTAGAAAATGTGTGTCCGCTAATGTCTGCAAAGTTTCGGAGCACAATTCTTATAAATGTGGAAGTTATAAAGAAAAGCGATATCAACTTTAAATCGCACTAAATTTTGTTGATGTTTTGCGTATTCAGTTTGTATCGACATATCTCTGGGAGTACAAGAGCTGAACTTCTGAAACTTGGTACTTCAGTAGAAAATGTGTGTCCGCTAATGTCTGCAAAGTTTCGGAGCACAATTCTTATAAATGTGGAAGTTATAAACAAAAGCGATATCAACTTTAAATCGCACTTAATTTTGTTGATGTTTTGCGTATTCAGTTTGTATCGACATATCTCCGGGGGTACAAGAGCTGAACTTCTGAAACTTGGTACTTCAGTAGAAAATGTGTGTTCGCTAATGTCTGCAAAGTCTCGGAGCACAATTCTTATAAATGTAGAAGTTATAAACAAAAGCGATATCAACTTTAAATCGCACTAAATTTTGTTGATGTTTTGCGTATTCAGTTTGTATCGACATATCTCCGGGAGTACAAGAGCTGAACTTCTGAAACTTGGTACTTCAGTAGAAAATGTGTGTCCGCTAATGTCTGCAAAGTTTCGGAGCACAATTCTTATAAATGTGGAAGTTATAAACAAAAGCGATATCAACTTTAAATCGCACTAAATTTTGTTGATGTTTTGCGTATTCAGTTTGTATCGACATATCTCCGGGAGTACAAGAGCTGAACTTCTGAAACTTGGTACTTCAGTAGAATATGTATTTCCGCTATTGTCTGCAAAGTTTTGTTGCACAATTCTTATAAATGTGGAAGTTATAAACAAAAGCGATATCAACTTTAAATCGCCATAAATTTTGTTGATTTTTTGCGTATTCAGTTTGTATCGACATATCTCCGGGAGTACAAGAGCTGAACTTCTGAAACTTGGTACTTCAGTAGAAAATGTGTGTCCGCTAATATCTGCAAAGTTTCGGAGCACAATTCTTATAAATGTGGAAGTTATAAACAAAAGCGATATCAAATTTAAATCGCACTAAATTTAGTTGATGTTTTGCGTATTCAGTTTGTATCGACATATCTCCGGGAGTACAAGAGCTGAACTTCTGAAACTTACTACTTCAGTAGAATATGTATTTCCGCTATTGTCTGCACAGTTTTGTTGCACAATTCTTATAAATGTGGAAGTTATAAACAAAAGCGATATCAACTTTAAATCGCCTTAAATTTTGTTGATGTTTTGCGTATTCAGTTTGTATCGATATATCTCCGGGAGTACAAGAGCTGAACTTCTGAAACTTGGTACTTCAGTAGAAAATGAGTGTCCGCTTATGTCTGCAAAGTTTCGGAGCACAATTCTTATAAATGTGGAAGTTATAAACAAAAGCGATATCAACTTTAAATCGCAGTAAATTTTGTTGATGTTTTGCGTATTCAGTTTGTATCGACATATCTCCGGGAGTACAAGGGCTGAACTTCTGAAACTTGGTACGTCAGTAGAAAATGTGTGTCCGCTAATGTCTGCAAAGTTTCGGAGCACAATTCTTATAAATGTGGAAGTTATACACAAAAGCGATATCAACTTTAAATCGCACTAAATTTTGTTGATGTTTTGCGTATTCAGTTTGTATGGACATATCTCCGGGAGTACAAGAGCTTAACTTCTGAAACTTGGTACTTCAGTAGAAAATGTGTGTCCGCTAATGTCTGCAAAGTTTCGGAGCACAATTCTTATAAATGTGGAAGTTATAAACAAAAGCGATATCAACTTTAAATCGCACTAAATTGTGTTGATGTTTTGCGTATTCAGTTTGTATCGACATATCTCCGGGAGTACAAGAGCTGAACTTCTGAAACTCCGTACTTCAGTAGAATATGTATTTCCGCTATTGTCTGCAAAGTTTTGTTGCACAATTCTTATAAATGTGGAATTTATAAACAAAAACGATATCAACTTTAAATCGCCTTAAATTTTGTTGATGTTTTGCGTATTCAGTTTGTATCGACATATCTCCGGGAGTACAAGAGCTGAACTTCTGAAACTCCGTACGCTAGTAGAAAATGTGTGTCCGCTAATGTCTGCAAAGTTTTGTTGCACAATTCTTATAAATGTGGAAGTTATAAACAAAAGCGATATCAACTTTAAATCGCCTTAAATTTTGTTTATTTTTTGCGTATTCATTTTGTATCGACATATCTCCGGGAGTACAAGAGCTGAACTTCTGAAACTTGGTACTTCAGTAGAAAATGTGTGTCCGCTAATATCTGCAAAGTTTCGGAGCACAATTCTTATAAATGTGGAAGTTATAAACAAAAGCGATATCAACTTTAAATCGCACTAAATTTTGTTGATGTTTTGCGTATTCAGTTTGTATCGACATATCTCCGGGAGTACAAGAGCTGAACTTCTGAAACTTACTACTTCAGTAGAATATGTATTTCCGCTAGTGTCTGCACAGTTTTGTTGCACAATTCTTATAAATGTGGAAGTTATAAACAAAAGCGATATCAACTTTAAATCGCCTTAAATTTTGTTGATGTTTTGCGTATTCAGTTTGTATCGATATATCTCCGGGAGTACAAGAGCTGAACTTCTGAAACTTGGTACTTCAGTAGAAAATGAGTGTCCGCGTATGTCTGCAAAGTTTCGGAGCACAATTCTTATAAATGTGGAAGTTATAAACAAAAGCGATATCAACTTTAAATCGCACTAAATTTTGTTGATGTTTTGCGTATTCAGTTTGTATCGACATATCTCCGGGAGTACACGGGCTGAACTTCTGAAACTTGGTACGTCAGTAGAAAATGTGTGTCCGCTAATGTCTGCAAAGTTTCGGAGCACAATTCTTATAAATGTGGAAGTTATACACAAAAGCGATATCAACTTTAAATCGCACTAAATTTTGTTGATGTTTTGCGTATTCAGTTTGTATGGACATATCTCCGGGAGTACAAGAGCTGAACTTCTGAAACTTGGTACTTCAGTGGAAAATGTGTGTCCGCTAATGTCTGCAAAGTTTCGGAGCACAATTCTTATAAATGTGGAAGTTATAAACAAAAGCGATATCAACTTTAAATCGCACTAAATTTTGTTGATGTTTTGCGTATTCAGTTTGTATCGACATATCTCCGGGAGTACAAGAGCTGAACTTCTGAAACTTGGTACTTCAGTAAAATATGTATTTCCGCTATTGTCTGCAAAGTTTTGTTGCACAATTCTTATAAATGTGGAAGTTATAAACAAAAACGATATCAACTTGAAATCGCCTTAAATTTTGTTGATGTTTTGCGTATTCAGTTTGTATCGACATACCTCCGGGAGTACAAGAGCTGAACTTCTGAAACTTGGTACTTCAGTAGAATATGTATTTCCGCTATTGTCTGCAAAGTTTTGTGGCACAATTCTTATAAATGTGGAAGTTATAAACAAAAGCGATATCAACTTTAAATCGCACTAAATTTTGTTGATGTTTTGCGTATTCAGTTTGTATCGATATATCTCCGGGAGTACAAGAGCTGAACTTCTGAAACTTGATACTTCAGTAGAATATGTATTTCCGCTATTGTCTGCAAAGTTTTGTTGCACAATTCTTATAAATGTGGAAGTTATAAACAAAAGCGATATCAACTTTAAATCGCCTTAAATTTTGTTGATGTTTTGCGTATTCAGTTTGTATCGACATATCTCCGGGAGTACAAGAGCTGAACTTCTTAAACTTGGTACTTCAGTAGTAAATGTGCGTCCGCTAATGTCTGCAAAGTTTCGGAGCACAATTCTTATAAATGTGGAAGTTATAAACAAAAGCGATATCAACTTTAAATCGCACTAAATTTTGTTGATGTTTTGCGTATTCAGTTTGTATCGACATATCTCCGGGAGTACAAGAGCTGAACTTCTGAAACTTACTACTCCAGTAGAATATGTATTTCCGCTATTGTCTGCAAAGTTTTGTTGCACAATTCTTATAAATGTGGAAGTTATAAACAAAAGCGAAATCAACTTTAAATCGCCTTAAATTTTGTTGATGTTTTGCGTATTCAGTTTGTATCGACATATCTCCGGGAGTACAAGAGCTGAACCACTGAAACTCCGTACTTCAGTAGAATATGTGTATCCGCTATTGTCTGCAAAGTTTCGGAGCACAATTCTTATAAATGTGGAAGTTATAAACAAAAGCGATATCAACTTTAAATCGCACTAAATTTTGTTGATGTTTTGCGTATTCAGTTTGTATCGACATATCTCCGGGAGTACAAGAGCTGAACTTCTGAAACTTGGTACTTCAGTAGAAAATGTGTGTCCGCTAATGTCTGCAAAGTTTCGGAGCACAATTCTTATAAATGTGGAAGTTATAAACAAAAGCGATATCAACTTTAAATCGCACTAAATTTTGTTGATGTTTTGCGTATTCAGTTTGTATCGACATATCTCCGGGAGTACAAGAGCTGAACTTCTGAAACTTGGTACTTCAGTAGAATATGTATTTCCGCTATTGTCTGCAAAGTTTTGTTGCACAATTCTTATAAATGTGGAAGTTATAAACAAAAGCGATATCAACTTTAAATCGCCTAAAATTTTGTTGATTTTTTGCGTATTCAGTTTGTATCGACATATCTCCGGGAGTACAAGAGCTGAACTTCTGAAACTTGGTACTTCAGTAGAAAATGTGTGTCCGCTAATATCTGCAAAGTTTCGGAGCACAATTCTTATAAATGTGGAAGTTATAAACAAAAGCGATATCAACTTTAAATCGCACTAAATTTTGTTGATGTTTTGCGTATTCAGTTTGTATCGACATATCTCCGGGAGTACAAGAGCTGAACTTCTGAAACTTACTACTTCAGTAGAATATGTATTTCCGCTATTGTCTGCACAGTTTTGTTGCACAATTCTTATAAATGTGGAAGTTATAAACAAAAGCGATATCAACTTTAAATCGCCTCAAATTTTGTTGATGTTTTGCGTATTCAGTTTGTATCGATATATCTCCGGGAGTACAAGAGTGGAACTTCTGAAACTTGGTACTTCAGTAGAAAATGTGTGTCCGCTTATGTCTGCAAAGTTTCGGAGCACAATTCTTATAAATGTGGAAGTTATAAACAAAAGCGATATCAACTTTAAATCGCACTAAATTTTGTTGATGTTTTGCGTATTCAGTTTGTATCGACATATCTCCGGGAGTACAAGGGCTGAACTTCTGAAACTTGGTACGTCAGTAGAAAATGTGTGTCCGCTAATGTCTGCAAAGTTTCGGAGCACAATTCTTATAAATGTGGAAGTTATAAACAAAAGCGATATCAACTTTAAATCGCACTAAATTTTGTTGATGTTTTGCGTATTCAGTTTGTATCGACATATCTCCGGGAGTACAAGAGCTGAACTTCTTAAACTTGGTACTTCAGTAGTAAATGTGTGTCCGCTAATGTCTGCAAAGTTTCGGAGCACAATTCTTATAAATGTGGAAGTTATAAACAAAAGCGATATCAACTTTAAATCGCACTAAATTTTGTTGATGTTTTGCGTATTCAGTTTGTATCGACATATCTCCGGGAGTACAAGAGCTGAACTTCTGAAACTCCGTAATTCAGTAGAATATGTGTATCCGCTATTGTCTGCAAAGTTTCGGAGCACAATTCTTATAAATGTGGAAGTTATAAACAAAAGCGATATCAACTTTAAATCGCACTAAATTTTGTTGATGTTTTGCGTATTCAGTTTGTATCGACATATCTCCGGGAGTACAAGGGCTGAACTTCTGAAACTTGGTACGTCAGTAGAAAATGTGTGTCCGCTAATGTCTGCAAAGTTTCGGAGCACAATTCTTATAAATGTGGAAGTTATAAACAAAAGCGATATCAACTTTAAATCGCACTAAATTTTGTTGATGTTTTGCGTATTCAGTTTGTATCGACATATCTCCGGGAGTACAAGAGCTGAACTTCTGAAACTTAGTACTTCAGTAGAAAATGTGTGTCCGCTAATGTCTGCAAAGTTTCGGAGCACAATTCTTATAAATGTGGAAGTTATAAACAAAAGCGATATCAACTGTAAATCGCACTAAATTTTGTTGATGTTTTGCGTATTCAGTTTGTATCGACATATCTCCGGGAGTACAAGAGCTGAACTTCTGAAACTTGGTACTTCAGTAGAATATGTATTTCCGCTATTGTCTGCAAAGTTTTGTTGCACAATTCTTATAAATGTGGAAGTTATAAACAAAAACGATATCAACTTGAAATCGCCTTAAATTTTGTTGATGTTTTGCGTATTCAGTTTGTATCGACATACCTCTGGGAGTACAAGAGCTGAACTTCTGAAACTTGGTACTTCAGTAGAATATGTATTTTCGCTATTGTCTGCAAAGTTTTGTTGCACAATTCTTATAAATGTGGAAGTTATAAACAAAAGCGATATCAACTTTAAATCGCACTAAATTTTGTTGATGTTTTGCGTATTCAGTTTGTATCGACATATCTCCGGGAGTACAAGAGCTGAACTTCTGAAACTTGGTACTTCAGTAGAATATGTATGTCCGCTATTGTCTGCAAAGTTTTGTTGCACAATTCTTATAAATGTGGAAGTTATAAACAAAAGCGATATCAACTTGAAATCGCCTTAAATTTTGTTGATGTTTTGCGTATTCAGTTTGTATCGACATATCTCCGGGAGTACAAGAGCTGAACTTCTGAAACTCCGTACTTCAGTAGAATATGTGTATCCGCTATTGTCTGCAAAGTTTCGGAGCACAATTCTTATAAATGTGGAAGTTATAAACAAAAGCGATATCAATTTTAAATCGCACTAAATTTTGTTGATGTTTTGCGTATTCAGTTTGTATCGACATATCTCCGTGAGTACAAGAGCTGAACTTCTGAAACTTGGTACTTCAGTAGAATATGTATTTCCGCTATTGTCTGCAAAGTTTTGTTGCACAATTCTTATAAATGTGGAAGTTATAAACAAAAGCGATATCAACTTTAAATCGCCTTAAATTTTGTTGATGTTTTGCGTATTCAGTTTATATCGACATATCTCCGGGAGTACAAGAGCTGAACTTCTGAAACTTGGTACTTCAGTAGAAAATGTGTGTCCGCTAATATCTGCAAAGTTTCGGAGCACCATTCTTATAAATGTGGAAGTTATAAACAAAAGCGATATCAACTTTAAATCGCACTAAATTTTGTTGATGTTTTGCGTATTCAGTTTGTATCGACATATCTTCGGGAGTACAAGGGCTGAACTTCTGAAACTTGGTACTTCAGTAGAATATGTATTTCCGCTATTGTCTGCAAAGTTTTGTTGCACAATTCTTATAAATGTGGAAGTTATAAACAAAAGCGATATCAACTTTAAATCGCACTAAATTTTGTTGATGTTTTGCGTATTCAGTTTGTATCGACATATCTCCGGGAGTACAAGAGCTGAACTTCTGAAACTTGGTACTTCAGTAGAAAATGTGTGTCCGCTAATGTCTGCAAAGTTTCGGAGCACAATTCTTATAAATGTGGAAGTTATAAACAAAAGCGATATCAACTTTAAATCGCACTAAATTTTGTTGATGTTTTGCGTATTCAGTTTGTATCGACATATCTCCGGGAGTACAAGAGCTGAACTTCTGAAACTTGGTACTTAAGTAGAATATGTATTTCCGCTATTGTCTGCAAAGTTTTGTTGCACAATTCTTATAAATGTGGAAGTTATAAACAAAAGCGATATCAACTTTAAATCGCCTTAAATTGTGTTGATGTTTTGCGTATTCAGTTTGTATCGACATATCTCCGGGAGTACAAGAGCTGAACTTCTGAAACTTGGTACTTCAGTAGATAATGTGTGTCCGCTAATGTCTGCAAAGTTTCGGAGCACAATTCTTATAAATGTGGAAGTTATAAACAAAAGCGATATCAACTTTAAATCGCACTAAATTTTGTTGATGTTTTGCGTATTCAGTTTGTATCGACATATCTCCGGGAGTACAAGAGCTGAACTTCTGAAACTTACTACTTCAGTAGAATATGTATTTCCGCTATTGTCTGCAAAGTTTTGTTGCACAATTCTTATAAATGTGGAAGTTATAAACAAAAGCGAAATCAACTTTAAATCGCCTTAAATTTTGTTGATGTTTTTCGTATTCAGTTTGTATCGACATATCTCCGGGAGTACAAGAGCTGAACTTCTGAAACTCCGTACTTCAGTAGAATATGTGTATCCGCTATTATCTGCAAAGTTTCGGAGCACAATTCTTATAAATGTGGAAGTTATAAACAAAAGCGATATCAACTTTAAATCGCACTAAATTTTGTTGATGTTTTGCGTATTCAGTTTGTATCGACATATCTCCGGGAGTACAAGAGCTGAACTTCTGAAACTTGGTACTTCAGTGGAATATGTATTTCCGCTATTGTCTGCAAAGTTTTGTTGCACAATTCTTATAAATGTGGAAGTTATAAACAAAAGCGATATCAACTTTAAATCGCCTTAAATTTTGTTGATGTTTTGCGTATTCAGTTTGTATCGACATATCTCCGGGAGTACAAGAGCTGAACTTCTGAAACTTGGTACGTCAGTAGAAAATGTGTGTCCGCTAATATCTGCAAAGTTTCGGAGCACAATTCTTATAAATGTGGAAGTTATAAACAAAAGCGATATCAACTTTAAATCGCACTAAATTTTGTTGATGTTTTGCGTATTCAGTTTGTATCGACATATCTCCGGGAGTACAAGAGCTGAACTTCTGACACTTGGTACTTCAGTAGAATATGTATTTCCGCTATTGTCTGCAAAGTTTTGTTGCACAATTCTTATAAATGTGGAAGTTATAAACAAAAGCGATATCAACTTTAAATCGCCTAAAATTTTGTTGATTTTTTGCGTATTCAGTTTGTATCGACATATCTCCGGGAGTACAAGAGCTGAACTTCTGAAACTTGGTACTTCAGTAGAAAATGTGTGTCCGCTAATATCTGCAAAGTTTCGGAGCACAATTCTTATAAATGTGGAAGTTATAAACAAAAGCGATATCAACTTTAAATCGCACTAAATTTTGTTGATGTTTTGCGTATTCAGTTTGTATCGACATATCTCCGGGAGTACAAGAGCTGAACTTCTGAAACTTGGTACTTCAGTAGAATATGTATGTCCGCTATTGTCTGCAAAGTTTTGTTGCACAATTCTTATAAATGTGGAAGTTATAAACAAAAGCGATATCAACTTTAAATCGCCTTAAATTTTGTTGATGTTTTGCGTATTCAGTTTGTATCGATATATCTCCGGGAGTACAAGAGTGGAACTTCTGAAACTTGGTACTTCAGTAGAAAATGTGTGTCCGCTTATGTCTGCAAAGTTTTGGAGCACAATTCTTATAAATGTGGAAGTTATAAACAAAAGCGATATCAACTTTAAATCGCACTAAATTTTGTTGATGTTTTGCGTATTCAGTTTGTATCGACATATCTCCGGGAGTACAAGGGCTGAACTTCTGAAACTTGGTACGTCAGTAGAAAATGTGTGTCCGCTAATGTCTGCAAAGTTTCGGAGCACAATTCTTATAAATGTGGAAGTTATAAACAAAAGCGATATCAACTTTAAATCGCACTAAATTTTGTTGATGTTTTGCGTATTCAGTTTGTATCGACATATCACCGGGAGTACAAGAGCTGAACTTCTGAAACTTAGTACTTCAGTAGAAAATGTGTGTCCGCTAATGTCTGCAAAGTTTCGGAGCACAATTCTTATAAATGTGGAAGTTATAAACAAAAGCGATATCAACTGTAAATCGCACTAAATTTTGTTGATGTTTTGCGTATTCAGTTTGTATCGACATATCTCCGGGAGTACAAGAGCTGAACTTCTGAAACTTGGTACTTCAGTAGAATATGTATTTCCGCTATTGTCTGCAAAGTTTTGTTGCACAATTCTTATAAATGTGGAAGTTATAAACAAAAACGATATCAACTTGAAATCGCCTTAAATTTTGTTGATGTTTTGCGTATTCAGTTTGTATCGACATACCTCTGGGAGTACAAGAGCTGAACTTCTGAAACTTGGTACTTCAGTAGAATATGTATTTTCGCTATTGTCTGCAAAGTTTTGTTGCACAATTCTTATAAATGTGGAAGTTATAAACAAAAGCGATATCAACTTTAAATCGCACTAAATTTTGTTGATGTTTTGCGTATTCAGTTTGTATCGACATATCTCCGGGAGTACAAGAGCTGAACTTCTGAAACTTGGTACTTCAGTAGAATATGTATGTCCGCTATTGTCTGCAAAGTTTTGTTGCACAATTCTTATAAATGTGGAAGTTATAAACAAAAGCGATATCAACTTGAAATCGCCTTAAATTTTGTTGATGTTTTGCGTATTCAGTTTGTATCGACATATCTCCGGGAGTACAAGAGCTGAACTTCTGAAACTCCGTACTTCAGTAGAATATGTGTATCCGCTATTGTCTGCAAAGTTTCGGAGCACAATTCTTATAAATGTGGAAGTTATAAACAAAAGCGATATCAATTTTAAATCGCACTAAATTTTGTTGATGTTTTGCGTATTCAGTTTGTATCGACATATCTCCGTGAGTACAAGAGCTGAACTTCTGAAACTTGGTACTTCAGTAGAATATGTATTTCCGCTATTGTCTGCAAAGTTTTGTTGCACAATTCTTATAAATGTGGAAGTTATAAACAAAAGCGATATCAACTTTAAATCGCCTTAAATTTTGTTGATGTTTTGCGTATTCAGTTTATATCGACATATCTCCGGGAGTACAAGAGCTGAACTTCTGAAACTTGGTACTTCAGTAGAAAATGTGTGTCCGCTAATATCTGCAAAGTTTCGGAGCACCATTCTTATAAATGTGGAAGTTATAAACAAAAGCGATATCAACTTTAAATCGCACTAAATTTTGTTGATGTTTTGCGTATTCAGTTTGTATCGACATATCTTCGGGAGTACAAGGGCTGAACTTCTGAAACTTGGTACTTCAGTAGAATATGTATTTCCGCTATTGTCTGCAAAGTTTTGTTGCACAATTCTTATAAATGTGGAAGTTATAAACAAAAGCGATATCAACTTTAAATCGCACTAAATTTTGTTGATGTTTTGCGTATTCAGTTTGTATCGACATATCTCCGGGAGTACAAGAGCTGAACTTCTGAAACTTGGTACTTCAGTAGAAAATGTGTGTCCGCTAATGTCTGCAAAGTTTCGGAGCACAATTCTTATAAATGTGGAAGTTATAAACAAAAGCGATATCAACTTTAAATCGCACTAAATTTTGTTGATGTTTTGCGTATTCAGTTTGTATCGACATATCTCCGGGAGTACAAGAGCTGAACTTCTGAAACTTGGTACTTAAGTAGAATATGTATTTCCGCTATTGTCTGCAAAGTTTTGTTGCACAATTCTTATAAATGTGGAAGTTATAAACAAAAGCGATATCAACTTTAAATCGCCTTAAATTGTGTTGATGTTTTGCGTATTCAGTTTGTATCGACATATCTCCGGGAGTACAAGAGCTGAACTTCTGAAACTTGGTACTTCAGTAGATAATGTGTGTCCGCTAATGTCTGCAAAGTTTCGGAGCACAATTCTTATAAATGTGGAAGTTATAAACAAAAGCGATATCAACTTTAAATCGCACTAAATTTTGTTGATGTTTTGCGTATTCAGTTTGTATCGACATATCTCCGGGAGTACAAGAGCTGAACTTCTGAAACTTACTACTTCAGTAGAATATGTATTTCCGCTATTGTCTGCAAAGTTTTGTTGCACAATTCTTATAAATGTGGAAGTTATAAACAAAAGCGAAATCAACTTTAAATCGCCTTAAATTTTGTTGATGTTTTTCGTATTCAGTTTGTATCGACATATCTCCGGGAGTACAAGAGCTGAACTTCTGAAACTCCGTACTTCAGTAGAATATGTGTATCCGCTATTATCTGCAAAGTTTCGGAGCACAATTCTTATAAATGTGGAAGTTATAAACAAAAGCGATATCAACTTTAAATCGCACTAAATTTTGTTGATGTTTTGCGTATTCAGTTTGTATCGACATATCTCCGGGAGTACAAGAGCTGAACTTCTGAAACTTGGTACTTCAGTGGAATATGTATTTCCGCTATTGTCTGCAAAGTTTTGTTGCACAATTCTTATAAATGTGGAAGTTATAAACAAAAGCGATATCAACTTTAAATCGCCTTAAATTTTGTTGATGTTTTGCGTATTCAGTTTGTATCGACATATCTCCGGGAGTACAAGAGCTGAACTTCTGAAACTTGGTACGTCAGTAGAAAATGTGTGTCCGCTAATATCTGCAAAGTTTCGGAGCACAATTCTTATAAATGTGGAAGTTATAAACAAAAGCGATATCAACTTTAAATCGCACTAAATTTTGTTGATGTTTTGCGTATTCAGTTTGTATCGACATATCTCCGGGAGTACAAGAGCTGAACTTCTGACACTTGGTACTTCAGTAGAATATGTATTTCCGCTATTGTCTGCAAAGTTTTGTTGCACAATTCTTATAAATGTGGAAGTTATAAACAAAAGCGATATCAACTTTAAATCGCCTAAAATTTTGTTGATTTTTTGCGTATTCAGTTTGTATCGACATATCTCCGGGAGTACAAGAGCTGAACTTCTGAAACTTGGTACTTCAGTAGAAAATGTGTGTCCGCTAATATCTGCAAAGTTTCGGAGCACAATTCTTATAAATGTGGAAGTTATAAACAAAAGCGATATCAACTTTAAATCGCACTAAATTTTGTTGATGTTTTGCGTATTCAGTTTGTATCGACATATCTCCGGGAGTACAAGAGCTGAACTTCTGAAACTTGGTACTTCAGTAGAATATGTATGTCCGCTATTGTCTGCAAAGTTTTGTTGCACAATTCTTATAAATGTGGAAGTTATAAACAAAAGCGATATCAACTTTAAATCGCCTTAAATTTTGTTGATGTTTTGCGTATTCAGTTTGTATCGATATATCTCCGGGAGTACAAGAGTGGAACTTCTGAAACTTGGTACTTCAGTAGAAAATGTGTGTCCGCTTATGTCTGCAAAGTTTTGGAGCACAATTCTTATAAATGTGGAAGTTATAAACAAAAGCGATATCAACTTTAAATCGCACTAAATTTTGTTGATGTTTTGCGTATTCAGTTTGTATCGACATATCTCCGGGAGTACAAGGGCTGAACTTCTGAAACTTGGTACGTCAGTAGAAAATGTGTGTCCGCTAATGTCTGCAAAGTTTCGGAGCACAATTCTTATAAATGTGGAAGTTATAAACAAAAGCGATATCAACATTAAATCGCACTAAATTTTGTTGATGTTTTGCGTATTCAGTTTGTATCGACATATCTCCGGGAGTACAAGAGCTGAACTTCTTAAACTTGGTACTTCAGTAGTAAATGTGTGTCCGCTAATGTCTGCAAAGTTTCGGAGCACAATTCTTATAAATGTGGAAGTTATAAACAAAAGCGATATCAACTTTAAATCGCACTAAATTTTGTTGATGTTTTGCGTATTCAGTTTGTATCGACATATCTCCGGGAGTACAAGAGCTGAACTTCTGAAACTACTACTTCAGTAGAATATGTATTTCCGCTATTGTCTGCAAAGTTTTGTTGCACAATTCTTATAAATGTGGAAGTTATAAACAAAAGCGAAATCAACTTTAAATCGCCTTAAATTTTGTTGATGTTTTGCGTAGTTAGTTTGTATCGACATATCTCCGGGAGTACAAGAGCTGAACTTCTGAAACTCCGTAATTCAGTAGAATATGTGTATCCGCTATTGTCTGCAAAGTTTCGGAGCACAATTCTTATAAATGTGGAAGTTATAAACAAAAGCGATATCAACTTTAAATCGCACTAAATTTTGTTGATGTTTTGCGTATTCAGTTTGTATCGACATATCTCCGGGAGTACAAGGGCTGAACTTCTGAAACTTGGTACGTCAGTAGTAAATGTGTGTCCGCTAATGTCTGCAAAGTTTCGGAGCACAATTCTTATAAATGTGGAAGTTATAAACAAAAGCGATATCAACTTTAAATCGCACTAAATTTTGTTGATGTTTTGCGTATTCAGTTTGTATCGACATATCTCCGGGAGTACAAGAGCTGAACTTCTGAAACTTGGTACTTCAGTAGAAAATGTCTGTCCTCTAATGTCTGCAAAGTTTCGGAGCACAATTCTTATAAATGTGGAAGTTATAAACAAAAGCGATATCAACTGTAAATCGCACTAAATTTTGTTGATGTTTTGCGTATTCAGTTTGTATCGACATATCTCCGGGAGTACAAGAGCTGAACTTCTGAAACTTGGTACTTCAGTAGAATATGTATTTCCGCTATTGTCTGCAAAGTTTTGTTGCACAATTCTTATAAATGTGGAAGTTATAAACAAAAACGATATCAACTTGAAATCGCCTTAAATTTTGTTGATGTTTTGCGTATTCAGTTTGTATCGACATACCTCTGGGAGTACAAGAGCTGAACTTCTGAAACTTGGTACTTCAGTAGAATATGTATTTTCGCTATTGTCTGCAAAGTTTTGTTGCACAATTCTTATAAATGTGGAAGTTATAAACAAAAGCGATATCAACTTTAAATCGCACTAAATTTTGTTGATGTTTTGCGTATTCAGTTTGTATCGACATATCTCCGGGAGTACAAGAGCTGAACTTCTGAAACTTGGTACTTCAGTAGAATATGTATTTCCGCTATTGTCTGCAAAGTTTTGTTGCACAATTCTTATAAATGTGGAAGTTATAAACAAAAGCGATATCAACTTGAAATCGCCTTAAATTTTGTTGATGTTTTGCGTATTCAGTTTGTATCGACATATCTCCGGGAGTACAAGAGCTGAACTTCTGAAACTCCGTACTTCAGTAGAATATGTGTATCCGCTATTGTCTGCAAAGTTTCGGAGCACAATTCTTATAAATGTGGAAGTTATAAACAAAAGCGATATCAACTTTAAATCGCACTAAATTTTGTTGATGTTTTGCGTATTCAGTTTGTATCGATATATCTCCGGGAGTACAAGAGCTGAACTTCTGAAACTTGGTACTTCAGTAGAATATGTATTTCCGCTATTGTCTGCAAAGTTTTGTTGCACAATTCTTATAAATGTGGAAGTTATAAACAAAAGCGATATCAACTTTAAATCGCCTTAAATTTTGTTGATGTTTTGCGTATTCAGTTTATATCGACATATCTCCGGGAGTACAAGAGCTGAACTTCTGAAACTTGGTACTTCAGTAGCAAATGTGTGTCCGCTACTATCTGCAAAGTTTCGGAGCACAATTCTTATAAATGTGGAAGTTATAAACAAAAGCGATATCAACTTTAAATCGCACTAAATTTTGTTGATGTTTTGCGTATTCAGTTTGTATCGACATATCTTCGGGAGTACAAGGGCTGAACTTCTGAAACTTGGTACTTCAGTAGAATATGTATTTCCGCTATTGTCTGCAAAGTTTTGTTGCACAATTCTTATAAATGTGGAAGTTATAAACAAAAGCGATATCAACTTTAAATCGCACTAAATTTTGTTGATGTTTTGCGTATTCAGTTTGTATCGACATATCTCCGGGAGTACAAGAGCTGAACTTCTGAAACTTGGTACTTCAGTAGAAAATGTGTGTCTGCTAATGTCTGCAAAGTTTCGGAGCACAATTCTTATAAATGTGGAAGTTATAAACAAAAGCGATATCAACTTTAAATCGCACTAAATTTTGTTGATGTTTTGCGTATTCAGTTTGTATCGACATATCTCCGGGAGTACAAGAGCTGAACTTCTGAAACTTGGTACTTAAGTAGAATATGTATTTCCGCTATTGTCTGCAAAGTTTTGTTGCACAATTCTTATAAATGTGGAAGTTATAAACAAAAGCGATATCAACTTTAAATCGCCTTAAATTGTGTTGATGTTTTGCGTATTCAGTTTGTATCGACATATCTCCGGGAGTACAAGAGCTGAACTTCTGAAACTTGGTACTTCAGTAGATAATGTGTGTCCGCTAATGTCTGCAAAGTTTCGGAGCACAATTCTTATAAATGTGGAAGTTATAAACAAAAGCGATATCAACTTTAAATCGCACTAAATTTTGTTGATGTTTTGCGTATTCAGTTTGTATCGACATATCTCCGGGAGTACAAGAGCTGAACTTCTGAAACTTACTACTTCAGTAGAATATGTATTTCCGCTATTGTCTGCAAAGTTTTGTTGCACAATTCTTATAAATGTGGAAGTTATAAACAAAAGCGAAATCAACTTTAAATCGCCTTAAATTTTGTTGATGTTTTGCGTATTCAGTTTGTATCGACATATCTCCGGGAGTACAAGAGCTGAACTTCTGAAACTCCGTACTTCAGTAGAATATGTGTATCCGCTATTGTCTGCAAAGTTTCGGAGCACAATTCTTATAAATGTGGAAGTTATAAACAAAAGCGATATCAACTTTAAATCGCACTAAATTTTGTTGATGTTTTGCGTATTCAGTTTGTATCGACATATCTCCGGGAGTACAAGAGCTGAACTTCTGAAACTTGGTACTTCAGTAGAATATGTATTTCCGCTATTGTCTGCAAAGTTTTGTTGCACAATTCTTATAAATGTGGAAGTTAGAAACAAAAGCGATATCAACTTTAAATCGCCTTAAATTTTGTTGATTTTTTGCGTATTCAGTTTGTATCGACATATCTCCGGGAGTACAAGACCTGAACTTCTGAAACTTAGTACTTCAGTAGAAAATGTGTGTCCGCTAATATCTGCAAAGTTTCGGAGCACAATTCTTATAAATGTGGAAGTTATAAACAAAAGCGATATCAACTTTAAATCGCACTAAATTGTGTTGATGTTTTGCGTATTCAGTTTGTATCGACATATCTCCGGGAGTACAAGAGCTGAACTTCTGAAACTTACTACTTCAGTAGAATATGTCTTACCGCTATTGTCTGCAAAGTTTTGTTGCACAATTCTTATAAATGTGGAAGTTATAAACAAAAGCGATATCAACTTTAAATCGCCTTAAATTTTGTTGATGTTTTGCGTATTCAGTTTGTATCGATATATCTTCGGGAGTACAAGAGCTGAACTTCTGAAACTTGGTACTTCAGTAGAAAATGTGTGTCCGCTTATGTCTGCAAAGTTACGGAGCACAATTCTTATAAATGTGGAAGTTATAAACAAAAGCGATATCAACTTTAAATCGCACTAAATTTTGTTGATGTTTTGCGTATTCAGTTTGTATCGACATATCTCCGGGAGTACAAGGGCTGAACTTCTGAAACTTGGTACGTCAGTAGAAAATGTGTGTCCGCTAATGTCTGCAAAGTTTCGGAGCACAATTCTTATAAATGTGGAAGTTATAAACAAAAGCGATATCAACTTTAAATCGCACTACATTTTGTTGATGTTTTGCGTATTCAGTTTGTATCGACATATCTCCGGGAGTACAAGAGCTGAACTTCTGAAACTTGGTACTTCAGTAGTAAATGTGTGTCCGCTAATGTCTGCAAAGTTTCGGAGCACAATTCTTATAAATGTGGAAGTTATAAACAAAAGCGATATCAACTTTAAATCGCACTAAATTTTGTTGATGTTTTGCGTATTCAGTTTGTATCGACATATCTCCGGGAGTACAAGAGCTGAACTTCTGAAACTTACTACTTCAGTAGAATATGTATTTCCGCTATTGTCTGCAAAGTTTTGTTGCACAATTCTTATAAATGTGGAAGTTATAAACAAAAGCGAAATCAACTTTAAATCGCCTTAAATTTTGTTGATGTTTTGCGTATTCAGTTTGTATCGACATATCTCCGGGAGTACAAGAGCTGAACTTCTGAAACTCCGTAATTCAGTAGAATATGTGTATCCGCTATTGTCTGCAAAGTTTCGGAGCACAATTCTTATAAATGTGGAAGTTATAAACAAAAGCGATATCAACTTTAAATCGCACTAAATTTTGTTGATGTTTTGCGTATTCAGTTTGTATCGACATATCTCCGGGAGTACAAGGGCTGAACTTCTGAAACTTGGTACGTCAGTAGTAAATGTGTGTCCGCTAATGTCTGCAAAGTTTCGGAGCACAATTCTTATAAATGTGGAAGTTATAAACAAAAGCGATATCAACTTTAAATCGCACTAAATTTTGTTGATGTTTTGCGTATTCAGTTTGTATCGACATATCTCCGGGAGTACAAGAGCTGAACTTCTGAAACTTGGTACTTCAGTAGAATATGTATTTTCGCTATTGTCTGCAAAGTTTTGTTGCACAATTCTTATAAATGTGGAAGTTATAAACAAAAGCGATATCAACTTTAAATCGCACTAAATTTTGTTGATGTTTTGCGTATTCAGTTTGTATCGACATATCTCCGGGAGTACAAGAGCTGAACTTCTGAAACTTGGTACTTCAGTAGAATATGTGTGTCCGCTATTGTCTGCAAAGTTTTGTTGCACAATTCTTATAAATGTGGAAGTTATAAACAAAAGCGATATCAACTTGAAATCGCCTTAAATTTTGTTGATGTTTTGCGTATTCAGTTTGTATCGACATATCTCCGGGAGTACAAGAGCTGAACTTCTGAAACTCCGTACTTCAGTAGAATATGTGTATCCGCTATTGTCTGCAAAGTTTCGGAGCACAATTCTTATAAATGTGAAAGTTATAAACAAAAGCGATATCAACTTTAAATCGCCTTAAATTTTGTTGATGTTTTGCGTATTCAGTTTATATCGACATATCTCCGGGAGTACAAGAGCTGAACTTCTGAAACTTGGTACTTCAGTAGAAAATGTGTGTCCGCTAATATCTGCAAAGTTTCGGAGCACAATTCTTATAAATGTGGAAGTTATAAACAAAAGCGATATCAACTTTAAATCGCACTAAATTTTGTTGATGTTTTGCGTATTCAGTTTGTATCGACATATCTTCGGGAGTACAAGGGCTGAACTTCTGAAACTTGGTACTTCAGTAGAATATGTATTTCCGCTATTGTCTGCAAAGTTTTGTTGCACAATTCTTATAAATGTGGAAGTTATAAACAAAAGCGATATCAACTTTAAATCGCACTAAATTTTGTTGATGTTTTGCGTATTCAGTTTGTATCGACATATCTCCGGGAGTACAAGAGCTGAACTTCTGAAACTTAGTACTTCAGTAGAAAATGTGTGTCTGCTAATGTCTGCAAAGTTTCGGAGCACAATTCTTATAAATGTGGAAGTTATAAACAAAAGCGATATCAACTTTAAATCGCACTAAATTTTGTTGATGTTTTGCGTATTCAGTTTGTATCGACATATCTCCGGGAGTACAAGAGCTGAACTTCTGAAACTTGGTACTTAAGTAGAATATGTATTTCCGCTATTGTCTGCAAAGTTTTGTTGCACAATTCTTATAAATGTGGAAGTTATAAACAAAAGCGATATCAACTTTAAATCGCCTTAAATTGTGTTGATGTTTTGCGTATTCAGTTTGTATCGACATATCTCCGGGAGTACAAGAGCTGAACTTCTGAAACTTGGTACTTCAGTAGATAATGTGTGTCCGCTAATGTCTGCAAAGTTTCGGAGCACAATTCTTATAAATGTGGAAGTTATAAACAAAAGCGATATCAACTTTAAATCGCACTAAATTTTGTTGATGTTTTGCGTATTCAGTTTGTATCGACATATCTCCGGGAGTACAAGAGCTGAACTTCTGAAACTTACTACTTCAGTAGAATATGTATTTCCGCTATTGTCTGCAAAGTTTTGTTGCACAATTCTTATAAATGTGGAAGTTATAAACAAAAGCGAAATCAACTTTAAATCGCCTTAAATTTTGTTGATGTTTTGCGTATTCAGTTTGTATCGACATATCTCCGGGAGTACAAGAGCTGACCTTCTGAAACTCCGTACTTCAGTAGAATATGTGTATCCGCTATTGTCTGCAAAGTTTCGGAGCACAATTCTTATAAATGTGGAAGTTATAAACAAAAGCGATATCAACTTTAAATCGCACTAAATTTTGTTGATGTTTTGCGTATTCAGTTTGTATCGACATATCTCCGGGAGTACAAGAGCTGAACTTCTGAAACTTGGTACTTCAGTAGAATATGTATTTCCGCTATTGTCTGCAAAGTTTTGTTGCACAATTCTTATAAATGTGGAAGTTAGAAACAAAAGCGATATCAACTTTAAATCGCCTTAAATTTTGTTGATTTTTTGCGTATTCAGTTTGTATCGACATATCTCCGGGAGTACAAGACCTGAACTTCTGAAACTTAGTACTTCAGTAGAAAATGTGTGTCCGCTAATATCTGCAAAGTTTCGGAGCACAATTCTTATAAATGTGGAAGTTATAAACAAAAGCGATATCAACTTTAAATCGCACTAAATTGTGTTGATGTTTTGCGTATTCAGTTTGTATCGACATATCTCCGGGAGTACAAGAGCTGAACTTCTGAAACTTACTACTTCAGTAGAATATGTCTTACCGCTATTGTCTGCACAGTTTTGTTGCACAATTCTTATAAATGTAGAAGTTATAAACAAAAGCGATATCAACTTTAAATCGCCTTAAATTTTGTTGATGTTTTGCGTATTCTGTTTGTATCGATATATCTCTGGGAGTACAAGAGCTGAACTTCTGAAACTTGGTACGTCAGTAGAAAATGTGTGTCCGCTAATGTCTGCAAAGTTTCGGAGCACAATTCTTATAAATGTGGAAGTTATAAACAAAAGCGATATCAACTTTAAATCGCACTAAATTTTGTTGATGTTTTGCGTATTCAGTTTGTATCGACATATCTCCGGGAGTACAAGGGCTGAACTTCTGAAACTTGGTACGTCAGTAGAAAATGTGTGTCCGCTAATGTCTGCAAAGTTTCGGAGCACAATTCTTATAAATGTGGAAGTTATAAACAAAAGCGATATCAACTTTAAATCGCACTACATTTTGTTGATGTTTTGCGTATTCAGTTTGTATCGACATACTCCGGGAGTACAAGAGCTGAACTTCTTAAACTTGGTACTTCAGTAGTAAATGTGTGTCCGCTAATGTCTGCAAAGTTTCGGAGCACAATTCTTATAAATGTGGAAGTTATAAACAAAAGCGATATCAACTTTAAATCGCACTAAATTTTGTTGATGTTTTGCGTATTCAGTTTGTATCGACATATCTCCGGGAGTACAAGAGCTGAACTTCTGAAACTTACTACTTCAGTAGAATATGTATTTCCGCTATTGTCTGCAAAGTTTTGTTGCACAATTCTTATAAATGTGGAAGTTATAAACAAAAGCGAAATCAACTTTAAATCGCCTTAAATTTTGTTGATGTTTTGCGTATTCAGTTTGTATCGACATATCTCCGGGAGTACAAGGGCTGAACTTCTGAAACTTGGTACGTCAGTAGTAAATGTGTGTCCGCTAATGTCTGCAAAGTTTCGGAGCACAATTCTTATAAATGTGGAAGTTATAAACAAAAGCGATATCAACTTTAAATCGCACTAAATTTTGTTGATGTTTTGCGTATTCAGTTTGTATCGACATATCTCCGGGAGTACAAGAGCTGAACTTCTGAAACTTAGTACTTCAGTAGAAAATGTGTGTCCGCTAATGTCTGCAAAGTTTCGGAGCACAATTCTTATAAATGTGGAAGTTATAAACAAAAGCGATATCAACTGTAAATCGCACTAAATTTTGTTGATGTTTTGCGTATTCAGTTTGTATCGACATATCTCCGGGAGTACAAGAGCTGAACTTCTGAAACTTGGTACTTCAGTAGAATATGTATTTCCGCTATTGTCTGCAAAGTTTTGTTGCAAAATTCTTATAAATGTGGAAGTTATAAACAAAAACGATATCAACTTGAAATCGCCTTAAATTTTGTTGATGTTTTGCGTATTCAGTTTGTATCGACATACCTCTGGGAGTACAAGAGCTGAACTTCTGAAACTTGGGACTTCAGTAGAATATGTATTTTCGCTATTGTCTGCAAAGTTTTGTTGCACAATTCTTATAAATGTGGAAGTTATAAACAAAAGCGATATCAACTTTAAATCGCCTTAAATTTTGTTGATGTTTTGCGTATTCAGTTTGTATCGACATATCTCCGGGAGTACAAGAGCTGAACTTCTGAAACTTGGTACTTCAGTAGAAAATGTGTGTCCGCTAATATCTGCAAAGTTTCGGAGCACAATTCTTATAAATGTGGAAGTTATAAACAAAAGCGATATCAACTTTAAATCGCACTAAATTTTGTTGATGTTTTGCGTATTCAGTTTGTATCGACATATCTCCGGGAGTACAAGGGCTGAACTTCTGAAACTTGGTACGTCAGTAGAAAATGTGTGTCCGCTAATGTCTGCAAAGTTTCGGAGCACAATTCTTATAAATGTGGAAGTTATAAACAAAAGCGATATCAACTTTAAATCGCACTAAATTTTGTTGATGTTTTGCGTATTCAGTTTGTATCGACATATCTCCGGGAGTACAAGAGCTTAACTTCTGAAACTTGGTACTTCAGTAGAAAATGTGTGTCTGCTAATGTCTGCAAAGTTTCGGAGCACAATTCTTATAAATGTGGAAGTTATAAACAAAAGCGATATCAACTTTAAATCGCACTAAATTTTGTTGATGTTTTGCGTATTCAGTTTGTATCGACATATCTCCGGGAGTACAAGAGCTGAACTTCTGAAACTTGGTACTTCAGTAGAATATGTATTTCCGCTATAGTCTGCAAAGTTTTGTTGCACAATTCTTATAAATGTGGAAGTTATAAACAAAAACGATATCAACTTGAAATCGCCTTAAATTTTGTTGATGTTTTGCGTATTCAGTTTGTATCGACATATCTCCGGGAGTACAAGAGCTGAACTTCTGAAACTCCGTACTTCAGTAGAAAATGTGTGTCCGCTAATGTCTGCAAAGTTTCGGAGCACATTTCTTATAAATGTGGAAGTTATAAACAAAAGCGATATCAACTTTAAATCGCACTAAATTTTGTTGATGTTTTGCGTATTCAGTTTGTATCGACATATCTCCGGGAGTACAAGAGCTGAACTTCTGAAACTTGGTACTTCAGTAGTATATGTGTGTCCGCTTTTGTCTGCAAAGTTTCGGAGCACAATTCTTATAAATGTGGAAGTTATAAACAAAAGCGATATCAACTTTAAATCGCACTAAATTTTGTTGATGTTTTGCGTATTCAGTTTGTATCGATATATCTCTAAGAGTACAAGAGCTGAACTTCTGAAACTTGGTACTTCAGTAGACAATGTGTGTCCGCTAATGTCTGCAAAGTTTCGGAGCACAATTCTTATAAATGTGGAAGTTATAAACAAAAGCGATATCAACTTTAAATCGCACTAAATTTTGTTGATGTTTTGCGTATTCAGTTTGTATCGACATATCTCCGGGAGTACAAGAGCTGAACTTCTGAAACTTAGTACTTCAGTAGAAAATGTGTGTCCGCTAATGTCTGCAAAGTTTCGGAGCACAATTCTTATAAATGTGGAAGTTATAAACAAAAGCGATATCAACTGTAAATCGCACTAAATTTTGTTGATGTTTTGCGTATTCAGTTTGTATCGACATATCTCCGGGAGTACAAGAGCTGAACTTCTGAAACTTGGTACTTCAGTAGAATATGTATTTCCGCTATTGTCTGCAAAGTTTTGTTGCACAATTCTTATAAATGTGGAAGTTATAAACAAAAACGATATCAACTTGAAATCGCCTTAAATTTTGTTGATGTTTTGCGTATTCAGTTTGTATCGACATACCTCTGGGAGTACAAGAGCTGAACTTCTGAAACTTGGTACTTCAGTAGAATATGTATTTTCGCTATTGTCTGCAACGTTTTGTTGCACAATTCTTATAAATGTGGAAGTTATAAACAAAAGCGATATCAACTTTAAATCGCACTAAATTTTGTTGATGTTTTGCGTATTCAGTTTGTATCGACATATCTCCGGGAGTACAAGAGCTGAACTTCTGAAACTTGGTACTTCAGTAGAATATGTATGTCCGCTATTGTCTGCAAAGTTTTGTTGCACAATTCTTATAAATGTGGAAGTTATAAACAAAAGCGATATCAACTTGAAATCGCCTTAAATTTTGTTGATGTTTTGCGTATTCAGTTTGTATCGACATATCTCCGGGAGTACAAGAGCTGAACTTCTGAAACTCCGTACTTCAGTAGAATATGTGTATCCGCTATTGCCTGCAAAGTTTCGGAGCACAATTCTTATAAATGTGGAAGTTATAAACAAAAGCGATATCAACTTTAAATCGCACTAAATTTTTTTGATGTTTTGCGTATTCAGTTTGTATCGACATATCTCCGGGAGTACGAGAGCTGAAGTTCTGAAACTTGGTACTTCAGTAGAATATGTATTTCCGCTATTGTCTGCAAAGTTTTGTTGCACAATTCTTATAAATGTGGAAGTTATAAACAAAAGCGATATCAACTTTAAATCGCCTTTAATTTTGTTGATGTTTTGCGTATTCAGTTTGTATCGACATATCTCCGGGATTACAAGAGCTGAACTTCTGAAACTTGGTACTTCAGTAGAAAATGTTTGTCCGCTAATATCTGCAAAGTTTCGGAGCACAATTCTTATAAATGTGGAAGTTATAAACAAAAGCGATATCAACTTTAAATCGCACTAAATTTTGTTGATTTTTTGCGTATTCAGTTTGTATCGACATATCTCCGGGAGTACAAGGGCTGAACTTCTGAAACTTGGTACGTCAGTAGAAAATGTGTGTCCGCTAATGTCTGCAAATTTTCGGAGCACAATTCTTTATAAATGTGGAAGTTATAAACAAAAGCGATATCAACTTTAAATCGCACTAAATTTTGTTGATGTTTTGCGTATTCAGTTTGTATCGACATATCTCCGGGAGTACAAGAGCTGAACTTCTGAAACTTGGTGCTTCAGTAGAAAATGTGTGTCCGCTAATGTCTGCAAAGTTTCGGAGCACAATTCTTATAAATGTGGAAGTTATAAACAAAAGCGATATCAACTTTAAATCGCACTAAATTTTGTTGATGTTTTGCGTATTCAGTTTGTATCGACATATCTCCGGGAGTACAAGAGCTGAACTTCTGAAACTTGGTACTTCAGTAGAATATGTATTTCCGCTATTGTCTGCAAAGTTTTGTTGCACAATTCTTATAAATGTGGAAGTTATAAACAAAAACGATATCAACTTGAAATCGCCTTAAATTTTGTTGATGTTTTGCGTATTCAGTTTGTATCGACATATCTCCGGGAGTACAAGAGCTGAACTTCTGAAACTCCGTACTTCAGTAGAAAATGTGTGTCCGCTAATGTCTGCAAAGTTTCGGAGCACAATTCTTATAAATGTGGAAGTTATAAACAAAAGCGATATCAACTTTAAATCGCACTAAATTTTGTTGATGTTTTGCGTATTCAGTTTGTATCGACATATCTCCGGGAGTACAAGAGCTGAACTTCTGAAACTTGGTACTTCAGTAGAAAATGTGTGTCCGCTAATATCTGCAAAGTTTCGGAGCACAATTCTTATAAATGTGGAAGTTATAAACAAAAGCGATATCAACTTTAAATCGCACTAAATTTTGTTGATGTTTTGCGTATTCAGTTTGTATCGACATATCTCCGGGAGTACAAGGGCTGAACTTCTGAAACTTGGTACGTCAGTAGAAAATGTGTGTCCGCTAATGTCTGCAAAGTTTCGGAGCACAATTCTTATAAATGTGGAAGTTATAAACAAAAGCGATATCAACTTTAAATCGCACTAAATTTTGTTGATGTTTTGCGTATTCAGTTTGTATCGACATATCTCCGGGAGTACAAGAGCTTAACTTCTGAAACTTGGTACTTCAGTAGAAAATGTGTGTCTGCTAATGTCTGCAAAGTTTCGGAGCACAATTCTTATAAATGTGGAAGTTATAAACAAAAGCGATATCAACTTTAAATCGCACTAAATTTTGTTGATGTTTTGCGTATTCAGTTTGTATCGACATATCTCCGGGAGTACAAGAGCTGAACTTCTGAAACTTGGTACTTCAGTAGAATATGTATTTCCGCTATTGTCTGCAAAGTTTTGTTGCACAATTCTTATAAATGTGGAAGTTATAAACAAAAACGATATCAACTTGAAATCGCCTTAAATTTTGTTGATGTTTTGCGTATTCAGTTTGTATCGACATATCTCCGGGAGTACAAGAGCTGAACTTCTGAAACTCCGTACTTCAGTAGAAAATGTGTGTCCGCTAATGTCTGCAAAGTTTCGGAGCACATTTCTTATAAATGTGGAAGTTATAAACAAAAGCGATATCAACTTTAAATCGCACTAAATTTTGTTGATGTTTTGCGTATTCAGTTTGTATCGACATATCTCCGGGAGTACAAGAGCTGAACTTCTGAAACTTGGTACTTCAGTAGTATATGTGTGTCCGCTTTTGTCTGCAAAGTTTCGGAGCACAATTCTTATAAATGTGGAAGTTATAAACAAAAGCGATATCAACTTTAAATCGCACTAAATTTTGTTGATGTTTTGCGTATTCAGTTTGTATCGATATATCTCTAAGAGTACAAGAGCTGAACTTCTGAAACTTGGTACTTCAGTAGACAATGTGTGTCCGCTAATGTCTGCAAAGTTTCGGAGCACAATTCTTATAAATGTGGGAGTTATAAACAAAAGCGATATCAACTTTAAATCGCACTAAATTTTGTTGATGTTTTGCGTATTCAGTTTGTATCGACATATCTCCGGGAGTACAAGAGCTGAACTTCTGAAACTTAGTACTTCAGTAGAAAATGTGTGTCCGCTAATGTCTGCAAAGTTTCGGAGCACAATTCTTATAAATGTGGAAGTTATAAACAAAAGCGATATCAACTGTAAATCGCACTAAATTTTGTTGATGTTTTGCGTATTCAGTTTGTATCGACATATCTCCGGGAGTACAAGAGCTGAACTTCTGAAACTTGGTACTTCAGTAGAATATGTATTTCCGCTATTGTCTGCAAAGTTTTGTTGCACAATTCTTATAAATGTGGAAGTTATAAACAAAAACGATATCAACTTGAAATCGCCTTAAATTTTGTTGATGTTTTGCGTATTCAGTTTGTATCGACATACCTCTGGGAGTACAAGAGCTGAACTTCTGAAACTTGGTACTTCAGTAGAATATGTATTTTCGCTATTGTCTGCAACGTTTTGTTGCACAATTCTTATAAATGTGGAAGTTATAAACAAAAGCGATATCAACTTTAAATCGCACTAAATTTTGTTGATGTTTTGCGTATTCAGTTTGTATCGACATATCTCCGGGAGTACAAGAGCTGAACTTCTGAAACTTGGTACTTCAGTAGAATATGTATGTCCGCTATTGTCTGCAAAGTTTTGTTGCACAATTCTTATAAATGTGGAAGTTATAAACAAAAGCGATATCAACTTGAAATCGCCTTAAATTTTGTTGATGTTTTGCGTATTCAGTTTGTATCGACATATCTCAGGGAGTACAAGAGCTGAACTTCTGAAACTCCGTACTTCAGTAGAATATGTGTATCCGCTATTGCCTGCAAAGTTTCGGAGCACAATTCTTATAAATGTGGAAGTTATAAACAAAAGCGATATCAACTTTAAATCGCACTAAATTTTGTTGATGTTTTGCGTATTCAGTTTGTATCGACATATCTCCGGGAGTACGAGAGCTGAACTTCTGAAACTTGGTACTTCAGTAGAATATGTATTTCCGCTATTGTCTGCAAAGTTTTGTTGCACAATTCTTATAAATGTGGAAGTTATAAACAAAAGCGATATCAACTTTAAATCGCCTTTAATTTTGTTGATGTTTTGCGTATTCAGTTTGTATCGACATATCTCCGGGATTACAAGAGCTGAACTTCTGAAACTTGGTACTTCAGTAGAAAATGTGTGTCCGCTAATATCTGCAAAGTTTCGGAGCACAATTCTTATAAATGTGGAAGTTATAAACAAAAGCGATATCAACTTTAAATCGCACTAAATTTTGTTGATTTTTTGCGTATTCAGTTTGTATCGACATATCTCCGGGAGTACAAGGGCTGAACTTCTGAAACTTGGTACGTCAGTAGAAAATGTGTGTCCGCTAATGTCTGCAAATTTTCGGAGCACAATTCTTTATAAATGTGGAAGTTATAAACAAAAGCGATATCAACTTTAAATCGCACTAAATTTTGTTGATGTTTTGCGTATTCAGTTTGTATCGACATATCTCCGGGAGTACAAGAGCTGAACTTCTGAAACTTGGTGCTTCAGTAGAAAATGTGTGTCCGCTAATGTCTGCAAAGTTTCGGAGCACAATTCTTATAAATGTGGAAGTTATAAACAAAAGCGATATCAACTTTAAATCGCACTAAATTTTGTTGATGTTTTGCGTATTCAGTTTGTATCGACATATCTCCGGGAGTACAAGAGCTGAACTTCTGAAACTTGGTACTTCAGTAGAATATGTATTTCCGCTATTGTCTGCAAAGTTTTGTTGCACAATTCTTATAAATGTGGAAGTTATAAACAAAAACGATATCAACTTGAAATCGCCTTAAATTTTGTTGATGTTTTGCGTATTCAGTTTGTATCGACATATCTCCGGGAGTACAAGAGCTGAACTTCTGAAACTCCGTACTTCAGTAGAAAATGTGTGTCCGCTAATGTCTGCAAAGTTTCGGAGCACAATTCTTATAAATGTGGAAGTTATAAACAAAAGCGATATCAACTTTAAATCGCACTAAATTTTGTTGATGTTTTGCGTATTCAGTTTGTATCGACATATCTCCGGGAGTACAAGAGCTGAACTTCTGAAACTTGGTACTTCAGTAGTATATGTGTGTCCGCTATTGTCTGCAAAGTTTCGGAGCACAATTCTTATAAATGTGGAAGTTATAAACAAAAGCGATATCAACTTTAAATCGCACTAAATTTTGTTGATGTTTTGCGTATTCAGTTTGTATCGACATATCTCTAAGAGTACAAGAGCTGAACTTCTGAAACTTGGTACTTCAGTAGACAATGTGTGTCCGCTAATGTCTGCAAAGTTTCGGAGCACAATTCTTATAAATGTGGAAGTTATAAACAAAAGCGATATCAACTTTAAATCGCACTAAATTTTGTTGATGTTTTGCGTATTCAGTTTGTATCGACATATCTCCGGGAGTACAAGAGCTGAACTTCTGAAACTTGGTACTTCAGTAGAAAATGTGTGTCCGCTAATGTCTGCAAAGTTTCGGAGCACAATTCTTATAAATGTGGAAGTTATAAACAAAAGCGAAATCAACTTTAAATCGCCTTAAATTTTGTTGATGTTTTGCGTATTCAGTTTGTATCGACATATCTCCGGGAGTACAAGAGCTGAACTTCTGAAACTCCGTAATTCAGTAGAATATGTGTATCCGCTATTGTCTGCAAAGTTTCGGAGCACAATTCTTATAAATGTGGAAGTTATAAACAAAAGCGATATCAACTTTAAATCGCACTAAATTTTGTTGATGTTTTGCGTATTCAGTTTGTATCGACATATCTCCGGGAGTACAAGGGCTGAACTTCTGAAACTTGGTACGTCAGTAGTAAATGTGTGTCCGCTAATGTCTGCAAAGTTTCGGAGCACAATTCTTATAAATGTGGAAGTTATAAACAAAAGCGATATCAACTTTAAATCGCACTAAATTTTGTTGATTTTTTGCGTATTCAGTTTGTATCGACATATCTCCGGGAGTACAAGGGCTGAACTTCTGAAACTTGGTACGTCAGTAGAAAATGTGTGTCCGCTAATGTCTGCAAATTTTCGGAGCACAATTCTTTATAAATGTGGAAGTTATAAACAAAAGCGATATCAACTTTAAATCGCACTAAATTTTGTTGAGGTTTGGCGTATTCAGTTTGTATCGACATATCTCCGGGAGTACAAGAGCTGAACTTCTGAAACTTGGTGCTTCAGTAGAAAATGTGTGTCCGCTAATGTCTGCAAAGTTTCGGAGCACAATTCTTATAAATGTGGAAGTTATAAACAAAAGCGATATCAACTTTAAATCGCACTAAATTTTGTTGATGTTTTGCGTATTCAGTTTGTATCGACATATCTCCGGGAGTACAAGAGCTGAACTTCTGAAACTTGGTACTTCAGTAGAATATGTATTTCCGCTATTGTCTGCAAAGTTTTGTTGCACAATTCTTATAAATGTGGAAGTTATAAACAAAAACGATATCAACTTGAAATCGCCTTAAATTTTGTTGATGTTTTGCGTATTCAGTTTGTATCGACATATCTCCGGGAGTACAAGAGCTGAACTTCTGAAACTCCGTACTTCAGTAGAAAATGTGTGTCCGCTAATGTCTGCAAAGTTTCGGAGCACAATTCTTATAAATGTGGAAGTTATAAACAAAAGCGATATCAACTTTAAATCGCACTAAATTTTGTTGATGTTTTGCGTATTCAGTTTGTATCGACATATCTCCGGGAGTACAAGAGCTGAACTTCTGAAACTTGGTACTTCAGTAGTATATGTGTGTCCGCTATTGTCTGCAAAGTTTCGGAGCACAATTCTTATAAATGTGGAAGTTATAAACAAAAGCGATATCAACTTTAAATCGCACTAAATTTTGTTGATGTTTTGCGTATTCAGTTTGTATCGACATATCTCTAAGAGTACAAGAGCTGAACTTCTGAAACTTGGTACTTCAGTAGACAATGTGTGTCCGCTAATGTCTGCAAAGTTTCGGAGCACAATTCTTATAAATGTGGAAGTTATAAACAAAAGCGATATCAACTTTAAATCGCACTAAATTTTGTTGATGTTTTGCGTATTCAGTTTGTATCGACATATCTCCGGAGGTACAAGAGCTGAACTTCTGAAACTTGGTACTTCAGTAGAAAATGTGTGTCCGCTAATGTCTGCAAAGTTTCGGAGCACAATTCTTATAAATGTGGAAGTTATAAACAAAAGCGAAATCAACTTTAAATCGCCTTAAATTTTGTTGATGTTTTGCGTATTCAGTTTGTATCGACATATCTCCGGGAGTACAAGAGCTGAACTTCTGAAACTCCGTAATTCAGTAGAATATGTGTATCCGCTATTGTCTGCAAAGTTTCGGAGCACAATTCTTATAAATGTGGAAGTTATAAACAAAAGCGATATCAACTTTAAATCGCACTAAATTTTGTTGATGTTTTGCGTATTCAGTTTGTATCGACATATCTCCGGGAGTACAAGGGCTGAACTTCTGAAACTTGGTACGTCAGTAGTAAATGTGTGTCCGCTAATGTCTGCAAAGTTTCGGAGCACAATTCTTATAAATGTGGAAGTTATAAACAAAAGCGATATCAACTTTAAATCGCACTAAATTTTGTTGATGTTTTGCGTATTCAGTTTGTATCGACATATCTCCGGGAGTACAAGAGCTTAACTTCTGAAACTTGGTACTTCAGTAGAAAATGTGTGTCTGCTAATGTCTGCAAAGTTTCGGAGCACAATTCTTATAAATGTGGAAGTTATAAACAAAAGCGATATCAACTTTAAATCGCACTAAATTTTGTTGATGTTTTGCGTATTCAGTTTGTATCGACATATCTCCGGGAGTACAAGAGCTGAACTTCTGAAACTTGGTACTTCAGTAGAATATGTATTTCCGCTATTGTCTGCAAAGTTTTGTTGCACAATTCTTATAAATGTGGAAGTTATAAACAAAAACGATATCAACTTGAAATCGCCTTAAATTTTGTTGATGTTTTGCGTATTCAGTTTGTATCGACATATCTCCGGGAGTACAAGAGCTGAACTTCTGAAACTCCGTACTTCAGTAGAAAATGTGTGTCCGCTAATGTCTGCAAAGTTTCGGAGCACATTTCTTATAAATGTGGAAGTTATAAACAAAAGCGATATCAACTTTAAATCGCACTAAATTTTGTTGATGTTTTGCGTATTCAGTTTGTATCGACATATCTCCGGGAGTACAAGAGCTGAACTTCTGAAACTTGGTACTTCAGTAGTATATGTGTGTCCGCTTTTGTCTGCAAAGTTTCGGAGCACAATTCTTATAAATGTGGAAGTTATAAACAAAAGCGATATCAACTTTAAATCGCACTAAATTTTGTTGATGTTTTGCGTATTCAGTTTGTATCGATATATCTCTAAGAGTACAAGAGCTGAACTTCTGAAACTTGGTACTTCAGTAGACAATGTGTGTCCGCTAATGTCTGCAAAGTTTCGGAGCACAATTCTTATAAATGTGGAAGTTATAAACAAAAGCGATATCAACTTTAAATCGCACTAAATTTTGTTGATGTTTTGCGTATTCAGTTTGTATCGACATATCTCCGGGAGTACAAGAGCTGAACTTCTGAAACTCCGTACTTCAGTAGAAAATGTGTGTCCGCTAATGTCTGCAAAGTTTCGGAGCACAATTCTTATAAATGTGGAAGTTATAAACAAAAGCGATATCAACTTGAAATCGCCTTAAATTTTGTTGATGCTTTGCGTATTCAGTTTGTATCGACATATCTCAGGGAGTACAAGAGCTGAACTTCTGAAACTCCGTACTTCAGTAGAATATGTGTATCCGCTATTGCCTGCAAAGTTTCGGAGCACAATTCTTATAAATGTGGAAGTTATAAACAAAAGCGATATCAACTTTAAATCGCACTAAATTTTTTTGATGTTTTGCGTATTCAGTTTGTATCGACATATCTCCGGGAGTACGAGAGCTGAACTTCTGAAACTTGGTACTTCATTAGAATATGTATTTCCGCTATTGTCTGCAAAGTTTTGTTGCACAATTCTTATAAATGTGGAAGTTATAAACAAAAGCGATATCAACTTTAAATCGCCTTTAATTTTGTTGATGTTTTGCGTATTCAGTTTGTATCGACATATCTCCGGGATTACAAGAGCTGAACTTCTGAAACTTGGTACTTCAGTAGAAAATGTGTGTCCGCTAATATCTGCAAAGTTTCGGAGCACAATTCTTATAAATGTGGAAGTTATAAACAAAAGCGATATCAACTTTAAATCGCACTAAATTTTGTTGATTTTTTGCGTATTCAGTTTGTATCGACATATCTCCGGGAGTACAAGAGCTGAACTTCTGAAACTTGGTACGTCAGTAGAAAATGTGTGTCCGCTAATGTCTGCAAATTTTCGGAGCACAATTCTTTATAAATGTGGAAGTTATAAACAAAAGCGATATCAACTTTAAATCGCACTAAATTTTGTTGATGTTTTGCGTATTCAGTTTGTATCGACATATCTCCGGGAGTACAAGAGCTGAACTTCTGAAACTTGGTGCTTCAGTAGAAAATGTGTGTCCGCTAATGTCTGCAAAGTTTCGGAGCACAATTCTTATAAATGTGGAAGTTATAAACAAAAGCGATATCAACTTTAAATCGCACTAAATTTTGTTGATGTTTTGCGTATTCAGTTTGTATCGACATATCTCCGGGAGTACAAGAGCTGAACTTCTGAAACTTGGTACTTCAGTAGAATATGTATTTCCGCTATTGTCTGCAAAGTTTTGTTGCACAATTCTTATAAATGTGGAAGTTATAAACAAAAACGATATCAACTTGAAATCGCCTTAAATTTTGTTGATGTTTTGCGTATTCAGTTTGTATCGACATATCTCCGGGAGTACAAGAGCTGAACTTCTGAAACTCCGTACTTCAGTAGAAAATGTGTGTCCGCTAATGTCTGCAAAGTTTCGGAGCACAATTCTTATAAATGTGGAAGTTATAAACAAAAGCGATATCAACTTTAAATCGCACTAAATTTTGTTGATGTTTTGCGTATTCAGTTTGTATCGACATATCTCCGGGAGTACAAGAGCTGAACTTCTGAAACTTGGTACTTCAGTAGTATATGTGTGTCCGCTATTGTCTGCAAAGTTTCGGAGCACAATTCTTATAAATGTGGAAGTTATAAACAAAAGCGATATCAACTTTAAATCGCACTAAATTTTGTTGATGTTTTGCGTATTCAGTTTGTATCGACATATCTCTAAGAGTACAAGAGCTGAACTTCAGAAACTTGGTACTTCAGTAGACAATGTTTGTCCGCTAATGTCTGCAAAGTTTCGGAGCACAATTCTTATAAATGTGGAAGTTATAAACAAAAGCGATATCAACTTTAAATCGCACTAAATTTTGTTGATGTTTTGCGTATTCAGTTTGTATCGACATATCTCCGGGAGTACAAGAGCTGAACTTCTGAAACTTGGTACTTCAGTAGAAAATGTGTGTCCGCTAATGTCTGCAAAGTTTCGGAGCACAATTCTTATAAATGTGGAAGTTATAAACAAAAGCGAAATCAACTTTAAATCGCCTTAAATTTTGTTGATGTTTTGCGTATTCAGTTTGTATCGACATATCTCCGGGAGTACAAGAGCTGAACTTCTGAAACTCCGTAATTCAGTAGAATATGTGTATCCGCTATTGTCTGCAAAGTTTCGGAGCACAATTCTTATAAATGTGGAAGTTATAAACAAAAGCGATATCAACTTTAAATCGCACTAAATTTTGTTGATGTTTTGCGTATTCAGTTTGTATCGACATATCTCCGGGAGTACAAGGGCTG
>CAUVYP010000469.1:7500-20110 GCA_963556195.1 Sepiola atlantica
GGTATATATATATATATATGGGTATATATATATATATATGGGTATATATATATATATATATGGGTATATATATATATATGGGTATATATATATATATATATGGGTATATATGGGTATATATATATATATGGGTATATATATATATATATATGGTTATATATGGGTATATATATATATATATATGGGTATATATCTATATATATATATATGGGTATATATATATATATATATATATATGGGTATATATATATATATATATATATATATATATATATATATATGGGTATATATATATATATATATATATATATATATATATATGGGTATATATATATATATATATATATATATATATATATATATGGGTATATATATATATATATATATATATATATATATATGGGTATATATATATATATATATATATATATATATATATATATGGGTATATATATATATGGGTATATATATATATATATATATGGGTATATATATATATATATATATGGGTATATATATATATATATATGGGTATATATATATATATATATATGGGTATATATATATATATATATATGGGTATATATATATATATATGGGTATATATATATATATATATATATATATATATATGGGTATATATATATATATATATATGGGTATATATATATATATATGGGTATATATATATATGGGTATATATATATATATATGGGTATATATATATATATATATGGGTATATATATATATATATATGGGTATATATATATATATATATATATATATATATATATGGGTATATATATATATATATATGGGTATATATATATATATATATATATATATATATATGGGTATATATATATATATATATGGGTATATATATATATATATGGGTATATATATATATATATATGGGTATATATATATATATATATATATGGGTATATATATATATATATATATATATATATGGGTATATATATATATATATATATATATATATGGGTATATCTATATATATATATATATATATATGGGTATATCTATATATATATATATATATATATGGGTATATCTATATATATATATATATATATATGGGTATATCTATATATATATATATATATATATGGGTATATCTATATATATATATATATATATATGGGTATATCTATATATATATATATATATATATGGGTATATCTATATATATATATATATATATATATATATATATATATATGGGTATATCTATATATATATACTAGCGGGGCTACCCGGCGTTGCTCGGGGTCATAAAAACATATAATTGAAGAAAAATCGTGTGTGTAACATCTTTATATACAAACTTCTATTTCTCCACCCCTTTCTCTATAGCCGTCTCTTTATCTGCTATCTTTCTCTTCCCTGGTCGCCCCATTTCACCGCTACTTTCTAATTTTGCCTTTTGCGAAAGCTGTTTCTTCCCCACCATATCTCCTACGTTGCCCAGGGCAATAGTATGACATTTCTATAAAAAGTAACACCCCTATCTGCGCCTTCTATATAGGTACTTATCTCCGTCCCGATGTTCATACTATATACGTATATATCATCGCCCCGGTGCGCATATTATATACGTACCTATCGCCGCCCCAGTGCACATACTATATACGCACCTATCGCCGCCCCAGTGCAGATACTATTTAAGTACGTATCGCCGCCCCGGTGCGAATGCTAAATGGTACCTATCGCTGCCCCGGTGTGCATGCTACATAAGTATCTATCGCTGCCCTAGTTCGAATAATTGATATGTACACATTGCCACTTTGGTGCGAATGCAAAATACGTACCTATCGCCGCTTTGCTGCGAATGCTAAATACGTACCTATAGCCGGCCCGGTGCGAATGCTAAATACGTATCTATAGCCGCCCTGGTGCGAATGCTAAATACGTACCTATAGCCGCCCCGTGCGAATGTGAAATACATACCTTTTGCCGTTCCGGTGCACGTGCTATATACGTACCTATCGCCACCCTGGTGCGCGTGCTATATATGTACTAATCGCCGCCGCAGAGCGCATGCTACGTATGTACTTATTGCTGCCCATGTGTACATGCTACATCCGTAGCTATCGCCACCCCTGAATTCTGAATACGTACCTATCACCGCCCCGGTGTGGAAGCTAAATACGTACATATCGCCGCTCCGGTGCGAATGCTAAATACATACCTATCGCCGACCCGGTGTGAATTCTAAATATGTACCTATCGCCGTCCCGGTGCGGAAGCTAAATACGTACCTATCGCCGCCCTGGTGCGGAAGCTAAATACGTACATATCGCCACCCTGGTGCGAATGCTAAATACATACCTATCACCGCCCTGGTGCGAATGCTAAATACATACCTATCGCCGGCCCTGTGTGAATGCTAAATACATACCTATCGCCGCCCCGGTGTGAATGCTAAATACATACCTATCGCCTCCCCGGTGTTAATGCTAAATATGTACCTATCGCCGCCCCGGTGCGGAAGCTAAATACGTACATATCGCCACCCCGGTGCGAATGCTAAATACATACCTATCGCTGCCCCGGTGCGAATGCTAAATACATACCTATCGCCGCCCCGGTGTGAATGCTAAATACATACCTATCGCCGCCCCGGTGTGAATGCTAAATACGTACCTATCGCCGCCCTGGTGTGAATGCTAAATACATAACTTTCGCAGCCCCGGTGCGCGTGCTATATACGTACCTATCGTCCCCCCGGTGCGCGTGCTATATATGAACGGATCGCTGCCCCAGTGCGCATGCATAATACATACCTATCACCTACTTATTACCGCCCATGTGCACATGCTATATACGTACCTATCGCCACCGCTGAATGCTAAATAAGTACCTATCTCAGCCCAGGGATGAATGCTAAATACGTACATATTGCCGCCCCGGTGTGCATACACCATATGTACCTATCACTGCCCCAGTGCGAATACTAAATATGTACATATCGCCGCCCCGGTGTGATTGCTGAATACGTACCTATCGCAACCCCGGTGCGAATGCTAAATACATAGCTATCGCCACCCCTATGCACTACTATATAAGTACCTATTTCCACCTCGGTGCACATACTATATATAAACCTATCACTGGCCTGGTGTGCATACTATATTCGTACCTATCGCGGCTCTGGTGCGCATACTACATACTTACCTATCTCTGCAAGGGTACACATACTATATATGTACCAATCTCCAGCCCAGTTCGCATCTGTAAGAACTCATATTAATTCGCCCCTGTCGTGTTAGAAAAACAAAATTGTGTTCATTCATGTATTGTCACTATCATAAATATAAATTTTTTAGTTAAAAACAGAAAAAATACATATTTTTGCCTCCCCACAAGAAAAAATTTTTTTCTATCCTCCCACATACTTAGAAATATTTTTAATTTAAAGGAAAAAAAAAGAAAAATTTTTGACCCCCCTACCCCCTAAAATTTTATGTTCCCCCCATACATAGAAATATTTTCATTTAAAAAAAAAAAAAAAAAAATTTTCAGCCCCCCCCCCCCGAAAATTTTTTTTTCATTCTCCCTCATACATATAAATATTTTCAATGAAAAAGATAAAAGAAATAAAAATATTTTGCCTTCCCCCAATTTTTTTTACACACCCGATGCGCATGCTATATACGTATTTATTGCCGCCCATGTGCACATGCTATATACGTTCCTATCACCACTGATGAATGCTAAATACGTATCTATTGCTGCCGCGGTGCGAATGCTAAATAGGTTTTCAGCGTAGATGCTGTTAAAATATTAACCAAACCTATCAATACAGTAGCTCTATCTAGGACATTGAGCGCTTTTCTCCCGGACAACGCCGAGTACTTTAATAATCAAGGAGGCCTCCTGGGGACTACTGAAATCACTTAGGTATCCTCTCTCCTTCTGATCTACGATATAGTCCAAAGGAGAACGAAGATCGTGTTAAAATATTTTCCAAACCTATCACTACAGTAGCTCTATCTAGGATATTGAGCACTTTTCTCCCGGACGACGCCGAGTACTTTGAAAATCGAGGAGGCTTCATGAGCACTCCTGAAATCCCTTAGGTATCCTCTCTCCTTCTGATCTGCGAAATAGTCCAAATGGGGAACGAAGATGGCGTTAAAATATTTTCCAAAACTATCACTACAGTAGCTCTATCTAGGACATTGAGCACTTTTCTCCCGGACAACGCCGAGTAGTTTGATGATCAAGGAGGCATCCTGGGGACTACTGAAATCACTTATAATCTTCTCTCCTTCTGATCTGCGAAATAGTCCAAAGAGGAACGAAGATGGCGTTAAAATATTTTCTAAACCTATCACTACAGTAGCTCTATCTAGGATATTGAGCACTTTTCTCCCGGACAACGCCGAGTATTTCAACATCAAAGAGGCCTCCTGAGCACTACTGAAATAACTCTTATCGATTCCCCCATCCTTTTCAGCGTAGATGCTGTTAAAATATTATCCAAACCTATCACTACAGTAGCTCTATCAAGGATATTGAGCACTTTTCTCCCGGACAACGCCGAGTACTTTGAAAATCGAGGAGGCTTCATGAGCACTCCTGAAATCCATTAGGTATCCTCTCTCTTTCTGATCTGCGAAAAAGTCCAAAGGGGAACGAAGATGGCGTGAAAATATTTTCCAAACCTATCACTACAGTAGCTCTATCTAGGACATTGAGCGCTTTTCTCCCGGACAACGCCGAGTACTTTGATAATCAAGGAGGCCTCCTGGGGACTACTGAAATCACTTAGGTATCCTCTCTCCTTCTGATCTACGATATAGTCCAAAGGAGAACGAAGATCGTGTTAAAATATTTTCCAAACGTATCACTACAGTAGCTCTATCTAGGATATTGAGCACTTTTCTCCCGGACGACGCCGAGTACTTTGAAAATCGAGGAGGCTTCATGAGCACTCCTGAAATCCCTTAGGTATCCTCTCTCCTTCTGATCTGCGAAATAGTCCAAATGGGGAACGAAGATGGCGTTAAAATATTTTCCAAACCTATCACTACAGTTGCTCTATCTAGGATATTGAGCACTTTTCTCCCGGACAACGCCGAGTAGTTTGATGATCAAGGAGGCATCCTGGGGACTACTGAAATCACTTAGGTATCTTCTCTCCTTCTGATATGCGAAATAGTCCAAAGAGGAACGAAGATGGCGTTAAAATATTTTCTAAACCTATCACTACAGTAGCTCTATCTAGGATATTGAGCACTTTTCTCCCGGACAACGCCGAGTATTTCAACATCAAAGAGGCCTCCTGAGCACTACTGAAATAACTCTTATCGATTCCCCCATCCTTTTCAGCGTAGATGCTGTTAAAATATTATCCAAACCTATCACTACAGTAGCTCTATCAAGGATATTGAGCACTTTTCTCCCGGACAACGCCGAGTACTTTGAAAATCGAGGAGGCTTCATGAGCACTCCTGAAATCGATTAGGTATCCTCTCTCTTTCTGATCTGCGAAAAAGTCCAAAGGGGAACGAAGATGGCGTTAAAATATTTTCCAAACCTATCACAACAGTTGCTCTATCTAGGATATTGAGCACTTTTCTCCCGGACAACGCCGAGTATTTCAAAATCAAAGAGGCCTCCTGGGGACTACTGAAATAACTCTTATCCATTCCCCCATCCTTTTTAGCGTAGATGCTGTTAAAATATTATCCAAACCTATCACTACAGTAGCTCTATCTAGGACATTGAGCACTTTTTTCCCGGACAACGCCGAGTACTTTGAAAATCAAAAAGGCCTCCTGGTTACTACTGAAATCACTTAGGTATCCTCCCTCCTTTTCATATGCTAAATTGTCTAAAGGGGAACGAAGATGGCGTTAAAATATGTTCTAACCCTATCACTACAGTAGCTCTATCTAGGATATTGAGCACTTTTCTCCCGGACAACGCCGAGTACTTTGAAAATCGAGGAGGCTTCATGAGCACTCCTGAAATCACTTAGGTATTCTCTCTCTTTCTGATCTGCGAAATAGTCCAAAGGGGAATGAAGATGGCGTTAAAATATTTTCCAAACCTATCACTACAGTAGCTCTATCTAGGATATTGAGCACTTTTCTCCCGGACAACGCCGAATATTTCAAAATCAAAGAGGCCTCCTGGGGACTACTGAACTAACTCTTATCCATTCCCCCATCCTTTTCAGCGTAGATGCTGTTAAAATATTATCCAAACCTATCATTACAGTAGCTCTATCTAGGACATTGAGCACTTTTCTCCCGGACAACGCCGAGTACATTGAAAATCAAAGAGGCCTTCTGGGGACTACTGAAATCACTTAGGTATCCTCCCTCCTTTTCATCTGAAAAATTGTCCAAAGGGGAACAAAGATGGCGTTAAAATATTTTCTAAACCTATCACTACAGTAGCTCTATCTAGGATATTGAGCACTTTTCTCCCGGACAACGCCGAGTACTTTGAAAATCGAGGAGGCTTCATGAGCACTCCTGAAATCCCTTAGGTATCCTCTCTCCTTCTGATCTGCGAAATAGTCCAAAGGGGAACGAAGATGGCGTTAAAATATTTTCCAAACCTATCACTACAGTAGCTCTATCTAGGACATTGAGCACTCTTCTCCCGGACAACGCCGAGTACTTTGATAATAAAGGAGGCCTCCTGGGGACTACTGAAATCACTTAGGTATCGTCTCTCTTTCTGATCTGCGAAATAGTCCAAAGGGGAACGAAGATGGCGTTAAAATATGTTCTAAACCTATCACTACAGTAGCTCTATCTAGGATATTGAGCACTTTTCTCCCGGACAATGCCGAGTACTTTGAAAATCGAGGATGCTTCATGAGCACTCTTGAAATCTCTTAGGTATCCTCTCTCCTTCTGATCTGCAAAATAGTCCAAAGGGGAACAAAGATGGCGTTAAAATATTTTCCAAACCTATCACTACAGTAGCTCTATCTAAGATATTGAGCACTTTTCTCCCGAACAACGCCGAGTATTTCAAAATCAAAGAGGCCTTCTGAGCACTACTGAAATAACTCTTATCGATTCCCCCATCCTTTTCAGCGTAGATGCTGTTTAAATATTATCCAAACCTATCACTACAGTAGCTCTATCTAGAACATTGAGCACTTTTTTCCCGGACAATGCCGAGTACTTTGTAAAATCAAAGAGGCCTCCTGGGGACTACTGAAATCACTTAGGTATCCTCCCTCCTTTTCATCTGCAAAATTGTCCAAAGGGGAACGAAGATGGCGTTAAAATATGTTCTAAACCTATCACTACAGTAGCTCTATCTAGGATATTGAGCACTTTTCTCCCGGACAACGCCGAGTACTTTGAAAATCGAGGAGGCTTAATGAGCACTCCTGAAATCCTTTAGGTATCCTCTCTCCTTCTGATCTGCAAAATAGTCTAAAGGGGAACAAAGATGGCGTTAAAATATTTTCCAAACCTATCACTACAGTAGCTCTATCTAAGATATTGAGCACTTTTCTCCCGAACAACGCCGAGTATTTCAAAATCAAAGAGGCCTTCTGAGCACTACTGAAATAACTCTTATCGATTCCCGCATCCTTTTCAGTGTAGATTCTGTTAAAATATTATCCAAACCTATCACTACAGTAGCTCTATCTAGGACATTGAGCACTTTTTTCCCGGACAACGCCGAGTACTTTGAAAATCAAAGAGGCCTCCTGGGGACTACTGAAATCACTTAGGTATCCTCCCTCCTTTTCATCTGCAAAATTGTCCAAAGAGGAACGAAGATGGCGTTAAAATATGTTCTAAACCTATCACTACAGTAGCTCTATCTAGGATATTGAGCACTTTTCTCCCGGACAACGCCGAGTACTTTGAAAATCGAGGAGGCTTCTTGAGCACTCCTGAAATCCCTTAGGTATCTTCTCTCTTTCTGATCTGCGAAATAGTCCAAAGGGGAACGAAGATGGCGTTAAAATATTTTCCAAACCTATCACTACAGTAACTCTATCTAGGATATTGAGCACTGTTCTCCCGGACAACGCCGAGTATTTCAAAATCAAAGAGGTCTCCTGAGCACTACTGAAATAACTCTTATCGATTCCCCCATCCTTTTCAGCGTAGATGCTGTTAAAATATTAGCCAAACCTATCACTACAGTAGCTCTATCTAGAACATTGAGCACTTTTTTCCCGGACAACGCCGAGTACTTTGAAAATCAAAGAGGCCTCCTGGGGACTACTGAAATAACTTAGGTATCCTTCCTCCTTTTCATATGCTAAATTGTCCAAAGGGGAACGAAGATGGCGTTAAAATATGTTCTAAACCTATCGCTACAGTAGCTCTATCTAGGATATTGAGCACTTTTCTCCCGGTCAACGCCGAGTACATTGAAAATCGAGGAGGCTTCATGAGCATTCCTGAAATCCCTTAGGTATCTTCTCTCTTTCTGATCTACGAAATAGTCCAAAGGGGAACGAAGATGGCGTTAAAATATTTTCCAAAACTATCACTACAGTAGCTCTATCTAGGATATTGAGCACTTTTCTCCCGGACAACGCCGAGTATTTCAAAATCAAAGAGGCCTCCTGGGGACTACTGAAATAACTCTTACCCATTCCCCCATCCTTTTCAGCGTAGATGCTGTTAAAATATTATCCAAACCTATCACTACAGTAGCTGTCTCTAGGACATTGAGCACTTTTTTCCCGGACAACGCTGAGTACTTTGCACATTGGTCTTTATTATAGATACAAATAAATGCACATTTGTCTTTATTATAGATACAAATAAATGCACATTGGCCTTTATTATAGATACAAATAAATGCACATTGGTCTTTATTATAGATACAAATAAATGCACATTGGTCTTTATATTGCTATATATCCCCCCCCCCTAGAAAAAATTTGGCCTGAGGCGCTCACACCGGCGAATGCTGACACTCTCTTCTCGCAACAGATACTGATACTACACTATCTCCACCCTCTCAAAAAGGTGTGAGCGTCGGAGAATGCCGACACTCCCCTTCCCCCAAATTTGGCCTGAGGCGCCCATCCGGCGAATACCGAACCCCCCCCCCCACCAAATTTGGCCTGAGGCGCTCACACCGGCGAATGCCGTCACCCCCTCCCCCCCCCCAATTTGGCATGAAAGGAGGAGGTAATGCCTATCATGATAACGGAAGGGAGTGGGAGGAATATTAGCGTCTATTAAAAGGTTGTAGTGTGAGTGAATTTATTCCCGCCACTTTGCATTATTTTTCAAATTATCTGCCACTCTCTGACGTCATGATGACCTGATATAACCGGACACAATTTAGAGCAAGACCGGGTACATCCGGCAAGGGATTATGGGACAGGTGCGGATGTGATTGAGAAACCCTTGTTTCACTACACACTCTTAACGTAGGATTCCTATGTTGTTATTGATGCAACCGGACAGAAGTTATTGGATGATCTGATACAACCGGACACAATTTAGGGCAAGACCGGGTACATCCGGCAAGGGATTATGGGATGTTTACAATGACTTTGCATTTTTATCGGATTAGTACATAAATACATTAGATTATTTCGAATTTACTACATATTAACGTTGAAATTTCGTGAAAAATACGAAAAAAACTGCTACCTTTTGTCGGAAAGTGGTCCGGTTGACTGTCAGCGAGTGAATCGATTTTCGCGATTTTTAGATATTTTACATCCGGGATTTGTGCGGTCCTTTAGATGTCAACGTTTTGACATGTCGTCGGGTAGTTTTTGAGGAGATACTGGACATACAAACAAACATACAAACAGACAACTGCCCTTTATATAAGAGACTAGCGGGGCTACCCGGCGTTGCTCGGGGTCATAAAAACATAATTGAAAAAAAATTGCGTATGTAACATCTTTATATTAAAACTTCTATTTCTCTCCTTCTCTCTCTATAGCTGTCTCTTTATCTTTCTACTTTTCTCTACCCTGGTCGCTACTTTTAAATTTTGCCTTTTGCGAAAGCTGTTTCTTCCCCACCATTTCATCCTACGTTTCACAGGGCAATAGTATGACTTATTTCTATAAAAAGTACCACCACTGTCTGCGCCTTCTATATAGGTACTTATAACCGCCCCGGTGTTCATACTATATATTTTGAATCCCCTCATGATATCCTTCATCATTTTAACTCCCCTCGTTATATTCATCATTTTCGATCTCCTCATACTATTAATCATTTTCAATCCCCTCATAATATTCTTCATCATTTTCAATCTCCTCATACTATAAATCATTTTCAATCCCCTCATAATATTCTTGCTCATTTTCAATCCTCTCGTAATATTCCTCATCATTTTCAATCCGCTCATGATATTCTTAATAATTTTCAATCCTCTCATGATATTCTTCATTTTTTCAATCCTCTCATGATATTCTTCATTATTTTAAATCCCCTCATGATATTCTTCATCATTTTCAATATATGGGTATATATATATATATATATATATATATATGGGTATATATATATATATATATATATGGTATATATATATATATATATATATATATATGGGTATATATATATATATATATATATATATATATGGGTATATATATATATATATAGGTATATATATATATATATATATATATATAGGTATATATATATATATATAGGTATATATATATATATATATATATAGGTATATATATATATATATATATAGGTATATATATATATATATAGGTATATATATATATATATATATGTATATATATATATATATATGTATATATATATATATAGGTATATATATATATATATATAGGTATATATATATATATATATATAGGTATATATATATATATATATAGGTATATATATATATATATATAGGTATATATATATATATATATAGGTATATATATATATATATATATATAGGTATATATATATATATATAGGTATATATATATATATATATATATAGGTATATATATATATATATAGGTATATATATATATATATATATATAGGTATATATATATATATATATATAGGTATATATATATATATGGGTATATATATATATATATATATAGGTATATATATATATATGGGTATATATATATATATATATAGGTATATATATATATATGGGTATATATATATATATATAGGTATATATATATATATGGGTATATATATATATATATATAGGTATATATATATATATGGGTATATATATATATATATATATAGGTATATATATATATATATAGGTATATATATATATATATATATATATAGGTATATATATATATATATATATATATATAGGTATATATATATATATATAGGTATATATATATATATAGGTATATATATATATGGTATATATATATATATATATATATATAGGTATATATATATATATATATAGGTATATATATATATATATATATATAGGTATATATATATGGGTATATATATATATATATATATATATATATAGGTATATATATATATATATAGGTATATATATATATATATATAGGTATATATATATATATATATAGGTATATATATATATATATAGGTATATATATATATATATATAGGTATATATATATATATATATATATATATATAGGTATATATATATGGGTATATATATATATATAGGTATATATATATGGGTATATATATATATATAGGTATATATATAGGTATATATATATATATATATGGGTATATATATATATAGGTATATATATATATATATATATATATATATATATATATATAGGTATATATATATATATATATATATAGGTATATATATATATATATATATAGGTATATATATATATATATATATAGGTATATATATATATATATATATATAGGTATATATATATATATATATATAGGTATATATATATATATATATATAGGTATATATATATATATAGGTATATATATATATATATAGGTATATATATATATATAGGTATATATATATATATATATAGGTATATATATATATATATATAGGTATATATATATATATATATATATATATAGGTATATATATATATATATATATATATATAGGTATATATATATATATATATATATATATATAGGTATATATATATATATATATATATATAGGTATATATATATATATATATATATATAGGTATATATATATATATATATATATATATAGGTATATATATATATATATATATATATAGGTATATATATATATATATATATATATATATATAGGTATATATATATATATATATATATATAGGTATATATATATATATATATATATAATAGGTATATATATATATATATATATATATAGGTATATATATATATATATATATATAGGTATATATATATATATATATATATATATATAGGTATATATATATATATATATATAGGTATATATATATATATATATAGGTATATATATATATATATATATATAGGTATATATATATATATATAGGTATATATATATATATATATATAGGTATATATATATATATATATAGGTATATATATATATATATATAGGTATATATATATAGGTATATATATA
>CAUVYP010000472.1:2500-10000 GCA_963556195.1 Sepiola atlantica
CACTTAGCCCACCGATCCATCCACTGCCGGAAACACATTTGGAAATCTTCTTTTGCAATGGTGTTCATCTCCACTGTCGCGTTCCGCGTTATCTCTTTTTTTGGCACCCTCTCAACAACAGCTGCATTCCGAGCAGTTTGGGGCCTGACAGACCGCTGGTCACTCTCCACTGATGCGGCGGCCATTTTTAATCGGTTGAATCACTCCTTAATTAGTGTTACCCATCGCATCTTCTCCAAACACCTGCTGAATCTAACGCGAAGACGTAGATGACCACCATTGCAAAAGAAGTCTTCTAGAGGTGTTTCCGGCAGTGGATGGATCGGTAGGCTAAGTGTGTGCAAGCACAATGGGTCTACTTTGAAGGGAATTTGGGTCCAAACCCCGTCACGTGTTTGTAATATATTTTTCTTGACAAAGGTCGGATACTTCTTAGATAGGCCTCGTATAATTTATATATAATATATAATATATAGTGTGTGCATTTAGGCAGCATTGTTTCATTAAAGAAAACATTGTTAAAAATAACAGAATTTCTTGTTTAATTATACTTTTTTCAATATTTCTAATGATCCTTTTTGCGTTGAAATAAAAAATGATGTTCCATATGTATCACGAAAGTTTTCGATTCTTTGTCGAAAGTTACAAAAACAAATGAACAAAAACGCTGGAGGAAATAAGATAATTTCAAAAGGCAGTCGAGAACTCGCTCGTACCCCCCCCCCAAAAAAACGGTTTACAAATTTTACAATACTGGCAAGCGAAAAGGCTCAAATCTTTTTACAGAAGAATAATAATACCAAATATATTTCACTTTGTAGACCAGAACAAAAATAACAATATCAAAGAGGAAAGAAATCCAAACTATTTTTTCCTATTCAGATTGTCCCCATTGAGAGTCAAAATGGCCGATAATCATTTCCGGTTTGATCAGTAATCACGAGCAGACATTCAATCTATTCAGAACAGATAAAGCAATGTTTTATGTCTTTCCAAAAACAGTAGTAATACGGTTATAAATAAAAAATGCCTGTTTGATATAAAGGAACAACGAAAATTCTTTGATGTAAGCGAACCGTATCTATGTATTCATTAGAGCAACACTTTTTTCTTTCTATTCACAATCCATAAAGTATGAGTTTTAAAAATTTTATGTTGACCTCAAACATCGATTCATATATTCAACTGGGAATCCAGGATTTCAGAAGAATTTTTACGTTATGGTACATAGCTTGTTTCTTTAACTGTTTATTTGAATTAAATAATGTCTGTTCTGAGATGCACGATGGAACAAACACGATATGAAAAGTCCAATCTGCTGCTTACGTTCGTAGAAAAATAATTGAGTCATTCTAATAATTGAATCATTCTAATGATTGAGTCATTCTAATGATTGAGTCATTCTAATAATTGAGTCATTCTAATACTGCAGAAATATCTGACTACTTATGCAATCTTCTACTTATATAAGATTCAAATACGTCGTTAGATAAAGTAGAGATAAAGTATAGTTGCCACATCCGGTGAGGTGCCGTTCACACCACTCTTTCTTATATTGACAGAGTTCAGAATCGACTTTGCAATCAAGTCGAGATGATCTCTTCCGTAATCTACCACCCCTTTCTGATAGAAGATATGCTACAAAATATTCTGTACTTGATCCCTATTTCCATCGAACATACTCAACTGAACTTCAATGTAGGGTTTTTCATTGCAAAAGGTTCACAGCAAAAACTCGTCCTCCGACCATCACTGAAAACTATTTCCGTTATTCTATTATTGTATTCTATTATTGCCTAAAAGCAAAACGAATTTCCACGAACATATTTTTTTATCAAGCTTCTCACCTGTGGAACACATTACAACAATATCACTTCCATGAGGGTTACAATATAGTCATCTTCAAATAATAGTGTTAATAAAAACTCGACATGAAACATACCTAAGAGTCATACAATTTTATGCATTTTTTTCATTAATTGAAAACTTCTCATGATATTCATTGTCATTCAACTGTCAATCTAGTGGCTTTTGGCCTGGTATGTGGTGGCTCATTAGTAAAAAATCACTAAATGAGACATATGATCAAAGATTATATTTAAGGTGTTAAATTATGCCCAATAAAATAGTAGTATTCATACTCATTAAGTAACTTAATTATCTCTTAAAATGATGAATAGATAGTTTTTGCAGTTCTAAGTGACAATACTCTTTAGAATTAACAATTCTAGTCGGTCATAGCGGACAGAATGAGAAAAATATACCCCTTAAATTAAATAAAGGGTTTTGTTCTAAATTTCATATATGGTCCTGAGTTGGATATAAAAATTCTCGATTTAACTAGGAATTGGAAAATATGCACCTGAAGTTATTGCTGACAGAATGAGAAAAATATACCCCTTAAATTAAATAAAGGGTTTTGTTCTAAATTTCATATATGGTCCTGAGTTGGATATAAAAATTCTCGATTTAACTAGGAATTGGAAAATATGCACCTGAAGTTATTGCTGACAGAATGAGAAAAATATACCCCTTAAATTAAATAAAGGGTTTTGTTCTAAATTTCATATATGGTCCTGAGTTGGATATAAAAATTCTCGATTTAACTAGGAATTGGAAAATATGCACCTGAAGTTATTGCTGACAGAATGAGAAAAATATACCCCTTAAATTAAATAAAGGGTTTTGTTCTAAATTTCATATATGGTCCTGAGTTGGATATAAAAATTCTCGATTTAACTAGGAATTGGAAAATATGCACCTGAAGTTATTGCTGACAGAATGAGAAAAATATACCCCTTAAATTAAATAAAGGGTTTTGTTCTAAATTTCATATATGGTCCTGAGTTGGATATAAAAATTCTCGATTTAACTAAGAATTGAATGAGAAAAATCTACCCAATGTAAATTAAATTTCAGTCCAAAATTTCGTATCAGTTCCTGAATTAGACAAAGAGTCTCAAGTTCAGGAAATATTCACCTGAAGAAGGTCGGAGATTACATCGGCTGAAAATCTGAAAATAGTAGCTGAAGAATCCAATTCAGCAAAATTATCAATCCTCATCTAAAATATTCTGAAACATAAAAAGCTTGTTTTGAATTAAAAGAGTTTGTTACATCGTAGAAAATATTATTTTCGTAGAAATATTTAAAGATATTAGAAAACCAAATAATTTATTGTTTTTAATGAATAGAATCATTAATGTTAATAGTTGAGACTTTCGACAAGTAAAATGCCATTTTAAAAGTAAGACTTCCCTTTTTGCTTCAGGAGAGGTGGTCCTCTTGTGGGTGGGGGCAGCAAAATATAGTCCGATCTTGGTGACAGAAGTTTTAAATGATGTTATTCATAAAAAACGTATTTGGTTTTAAAATTTATTTCACTATTACCACGAAAATAATGTTTTCTAAAATGTGACCAACTTTAATTAAAAAAAGCAAACCACGCTAAATACACATCGACCTTGGACTTTACATTTAAAACTTGCGTCACCAAGATCTGTTGCTGTCATCACAAGAGGATCACCCCAACTGGGTTAATACCAGTAGAATGAAGAAAAAAGTGAAGTCTTGTTTTGAAAATTACATTTTACTTGTCGAAAGTCTCAGCTTTATTATTTTTATGAATAAACTCATGTATTTGAAAATACATGAGTTTATTCATAAAAATAATACATTATTTGGTTTTCAAATTTCTTGAAATATTATCACGAAAATAATTTTTTCTAAAATAATGTGTTCAACTCGTTCAATTGATAAAAAAGTATATTTTGATAAAAATCGACATAATTACAAAATGGCGAAATAAATAAAAAAATTGAAACGATTTTCAGACAATCACTAGTAAAAAATAAAATGGATGGTTACAAAGCAATTGAACAGTTTTAGGCCATTTAAGTTCAAACATTTTTATTGTAAACGATTAAAGGAAAACAAGTTGCTAGAAATGGTGTATTTATATTTTGTCGAAACATTTGTGTACAAATGACCAGAATACGAAAATAATGGACACTTTCAGTTTAGCTGTGAATCCTAACTTAATCAACACGAAGTCTTGAATTATACAAAAATAGAATCAATGTTGACTGTTTGATAAGAAAATCAGACAAACTCTTCGTTTTTATAAAGTTTCAAATTATACCATTGACTATATTGGTTTTATAAAATTTTATATTATTAAATAAAAAAATAACTTTTCGCTGTTATCGTTCGCTTTATTGATTGTTTTGGAGAAACACTTCTAATTCCGGTTGATTGTCTGCCCCTGTTTTCATAATAGAAAACATAAATTCTGATTCACAGCTAAAATAAAGAAGTGAAAAATAATGTTAACTGTACAACGAATGAAGAGACTTATTGTGCCAAGCATCCATTTCCTAATGGTGAGTCGGACAGAATACATTGTTTCTCAATTAGCTTCTTTTTTGTTTTCTTTTTTCTACTCTCTTGTTCTCTTTTTTCAACCTCGAATTAGGAAACCTTGAATAAGAGCAGATTAGAATTAGGAAAAGTGATCGTGTATTCAACGAACGAATAACAACGAAATGTGAATGAAAAGATTAAGCGGCCATTATTGATGGAGCGGCGGAAGATGCGCATGATGTTTTTTTCGAGATTAGAAATTAGAGCTGAGCTACTGTAAGACCAAACATCAAGAAATAAACCATCAAAAATATAGGTTTCATCATATTATTAGGGTTTTTTACATCAATATATTTACGCCCACATAGACAAGCACGCACAGAATTGAGCATATATAACATCTCTATATATGTAGTTATTATATAATACATATCCATGCAGGGTGACCGCAAACAATTGGTAAGTGGTATATACTGAATCAGTAGATACTTAATGCTATAGATAGGGCAAGTGTGTGTAATACTACAGGAATACATTTGATAAATTGTATATGCTTGATGGAGAAGTCTGAACAAGAAACTCGGCGTTGCTCGGGAACAAATATAGGTTTAATTATTTTATTCAGAGGCGATAAAAATTTTGGTTTCGCCCGGGAATATATTAGAAAAAAATATAGGTTTCATCATATTATTAGGTAGAGATAAAAAGGTCATTGCCCGAGAATACATCAAAACAAATATGTATTTCATTATATTATTAAGGGGGAGAATATAAGAAAGTCGATGTTGCCACAGATTACATTAACAACATAGATTTCATTATATCATTAATGGAGGGGGATAAGAAACTCTTCGTTGACCATAAATACATTAAAACAAATACAGGTTTCATTATATTATTAACGGGGAGAGGGAAGATCAGAAACTCTGCGTTGCCCGGGAATACATTAAAACAACTATGCGTTTAATTATATGATTAAGGGTGAGTGAACAATATTAAAAAACTCGGCGTTGCCCGGGAATACATTAAAACAACTATGCGTTTAATTATATGATTAAGGGTGAGTGAACAATATTAAAAAACTCGGCGTTGCCCGGGAATACATTAAAACAACTATGCGTTTAATTATATGATTAAGGGTGAGTGAACAATATTAAAAAACTCGGCGTTGCCCGGGAATACATTAAAACAACTATGCGTATAATTATATGATTACGGGTGAGTGAACAATATTAAAAAAACTCTGCGTTACATACATTAATACACACATAGGTTTCATTATGTTATAAAGCGGAAAGGGGAAGATAAAAAAACTCGGCGTTGCTCGGGAATACATTAGAACAAATATTAGTTTCATTATATCATTAAGGGGGGAAAAAACTCCGGTGTTTCCTCGGAATACATTAAAAGAACTATGGGTTTTATGTGAGACGGGAAGTTGCCAGCTGAGTAGAGATCACAAAAGCTATCAGTGATGAACGCCATCTCTTTTATGGAGTTTAACCAGCGGTCCAACGACTGAAGTCGAGGAGAAGCTTCCTCAGCCATGTCAGACCCCTAACAATATCTCAGGAAGAGACTAGACTACAGCTGTGGACCATACAGCTAGAGAATGGCCGTTCTAGTGACATGAGAATCTCCCGGTTCAGAAACACCCTGGCTCCCGTGTGAATCACTCAATCGCCAGAAAACAGGAATGGGGGATAAAAAGTTGCTATGACTAGATGGGGCTACAAAACTGACCCAACCATTTGTGAATGTGGAAAAGAGGACCATACGATGCCACACTGCTTTGTCCGCCCTTTACTGCCCAGCCGGTGCAGATGGAAAGATCTTGCAGAGTACAACAATAAGGCAAAGGACCGTGTAAAAAGTGTGAAACTGTTGTATGACCCCACGCTTCAAAGACACGCAAAGAAGATGGATTTGATTATATTATAAAAGAGATAAGAGACTCGGCGTTTCGCGAGAAGAAATTAAAACAAATGTAAGTTTATTAAGGGGGAGAGAGGAAACAAGATCTCAGCGTTGCTCAGTAATACACTAATACATATATAAGTTTCATTATATTATTAAGAGAGAGGGGCGAGACAAAAAATTCGGTATTGTCCGGGAGCAATAAATAAAATAACTGAAAGCTCATGTCAATTTCTTACATTTTTATTAATTTTTAAGTACATTAAAACAAAAGAGAGGAACGGACAGAGTATATGGGGAAGAGGGGTGGAAGAGAGAGAGAGACCAGGACACGGGAAAAGGAGAGAGAGACAGGGACACAGGGAGAGAGAGACAGAGAGAGAGAAAGAGAGAGATAAAGAAAAAGAGAGAGAGAAAGAGAGAGAGAAAGAGAGAGAGAGAAAGAGAGAAAGAGAAAGAGAGAGAGAAAGAAAGATAGAGAGAGAAAGAAAGATAGAGAGAGAAAGAAATATAGAGAGAGAAAGAGAGAGAGAGAAAGAGATAAATAAAGAGAGAGAGAGAAAGAGAAAGAAAGAGAGAAAGAGAAAGAGAGAGAGAAAGAGAGAGAGAAAGAGAGAGAGAAAGAGAGAGAGAAAGAAAGAGAGAAAGAAAGAGAGAGAGAGAGAAAGAAAGAGAGAGAGAAAAAAAGAGAAAGAAAGAGAAAGAGAAAGACACAGAGAGAGACATAGAGACAGAGAGAGAAAGAAAGAGAAGTTTTAAAATAAAGATGTCACACACTTTCTAACCTCTTCTATTTTGTTGTTTATCACCCCGGGAAAACGCCGGGTAGCCCTGCTTGCCATTCATAAAAAATCCAATGGTTTATTAAAATGTGCCGCCAGAAATTATTAATGGATGCAAACAGGCAAAAATATCTGCAGTTACTTCGCTTGTATGGAACATGATAAAACCTGACAATCATTAATTATATCAAGCGTTACATCCCTTGTATTGAACATGATAAAACATGATAAGCATCAACAATATCTAGAGTTACTTTCCTTGTATTGAACATGATAACACAAGATAAGCATTCATGTATCAATGCTTGTCGTATATACTATGTAATTGCATAACGAAATGTTATGCTCCTTTTCAAAGGGTAACTATCTCTGTTTCTTCTTTGAAACCAAGTTCTCCAGGAATGATGTATCTCTAAACAAGTCTTGATAACTTTTTCGT
>CAUVYP010000472.1:15000-55000 GCA_963556195.1 Sepiola atlantica
ACGCAGCACCATATCAAAATTGTCGTCTGGTACAAATCGGCTCGTCAACTCTCGAGCATTTGCGTAGGACAGCCGAACGATTCCGAGTCGAACGTCACGAAAGCTGGTTCGGGATCGATAAGAGCACCTCGAATTCAATATGGTATATATGTTGAACAGGGTAGGACCAAGAGGTGATCCTTATGAGGGGGGGGGCTTTTTCTGGGGTATCCCATAAAAGATAAAATGCAACATTGACTTGTTTCCCACTACAGTGAGTGGTTTTTTTTCGTTTTGCTTTTTGAAATTTGGTTTGCTCTTGTTGCAACTCGTTGCCTGATTTTACTGAACAAATATTGGCAGCCATAAGTAAGGATATGGGTACTTGTAATGAATAGGCACCCAGATAATTTCAGTAGCCAGTTCCGAATATCGACGGAGAATCCCGAGAATTGCCGAAACAGTTTACAATTTGAAATCCGCGAACACACTATAAAAAGGTAGACGAAACTAAGCAAGGTTAGGGTTAGGCAAAGGTTAGGGTTAGGGTTAAGGTTAGGGTTAGGGTTAAGGTTAGGGTTAGGGTTAAGGTTAGGTTAAGGTTAGGGTTAGGGTTAGGGTTAAGTAAAGGTTTTTAAAAATTAGCCAGTAAAAAAACTTATTCTAACACAATAATAACAGAAAAGAAGATGACTTTTCCGGGACTGACAAAAGATTCTTTGTCAATATTCGGAACTGATTCCATAAGATCGAAATCCTCTGGGTGCCCATTCGGTACAAGCACCAGGATCTGTTCAAGAACTTTTTTCTATTTTTATATTTATGTAAGATCTCCTTATAGATCTACGATTATATTGAACTTTTCAGCTTTAAGATAGCTGTTATTGAAACAATATTACCATAACAAAATTAGTTAGAACTAAGGGTATCTTTTACAATAGCCCTCAAACGAAAACGCTAAAAAAATACAACAAATAAAAGTTACCGTAGCCGATAAAACTGAATTTCCAACATACCTGTGACATTTATTAATGATTATAATCCGTTAAAAGTGCTATTTTTATAAATCGATATTTTTATCGCACGGAAATTGTAAAAATAAAATGGCGGCGGCTTAGTCGTGTCTTCGCAGCCTCGTTTTCGTTGTGTTCTTTCGGGGTTGTTTTTTTTTTACTGGGACTCATAATCAAAGCGCAATTTTTGATTTTTCAGCCAAGCAAAAGGAATAAAATCATTTTCTTTTTATTTACATGTCATTGTCCTTTTATTTACATATTATTTTCATTCAACCCTAAAACCCTAACTCGACTTCACAATCTAGTCCTAACCCTAACTCTAGCCCTAACCCTAACCAAAATGATCGTTAAAATGTTCGTTTCATAAAATTACATTTCAAAAATGCAAACCAAAAAATGCCGCTTTGATTATGAGTCCCGGTAAAAAAAAACAACGGGAACCCAAAGCGAGGCTGGCAAAACAAGACCGGTGACGTCATGTTTTGTCATTAAAAATCCGTGCCCAAAAATCCGTGACGTTCGACTCGGAAGCGTTCGGCTGTTCTACGCAAACGCCCGAGAGTTGCCGAGCCGATTTGTTCCAGACGACATTTTTGATACGGTGCTGCGTCCTATGATGATAATGTTTTGCTTGTTTTTTGTTTGTTTTTTGTTAGGGTTACGGTTTAGGGTTAGGTTTAGAGTTAGGGTTGGGGTGAGGGTTAGGTATTTTTTTAAAGAAATAAACAAAGAAAATTAAACATATTTACATGAATTTTTTTGAAAGAAACAGGAAAAAAACATAGCGAGGTTACTGTTATGAAATGAATACTGTATTTTTATTTACAAGGAATTTTTTTGAAGAAAAAAAAAAAGTACTAAAATTACTTTCATCACGACATATTTTTTAATTTTATTATTTATTCTTGCTTGCTCGCCATGATACTGTAGTGCAAAGCTGTTCATAATTCATTTTGGGTTTATTTTCTTAAAAAAAACTTCCTGACAAAAAATCCGTCTTCGAAAGCACTTATTTTCAATTTGTAACACAGTTATCGGCTGCTCGCTGCTTCGGCTCGTCCACACTCGGCCGTTTGCGTAGGCCAGCCAAACGATTCCGAGTCGCACGTCACGACATCCGGTCCGGGATCGATAGCAGTACCAAAACCCATTTATCCTACGTAAAAATACAAACAAATGGAATAGCTAACTAGGAAAATCCCCAGTCTTGACGTACGTCGCATTTATTTGTTGCATATTCATTTTTTGACCACGTTCTACAACTTTTTTTGAACCCGACTCGCGAGTTTTAGGTCTATTGTAAAAGATACTCAGAACTAATTTTATAACAATTTAATTCAATTAATAATTTAATGACCAAAATCTGAAAGGTTCAAGATAACCAGAATAAAAAATAAAATACAAATAAAAAAGCAAAATACATTTACAAAAAATGTTATTTTTAAACTTTAATAAAAACAAAAATAATAATTCTGCTATTGTCATTTAAAATGGTGAAATTAAAGAAATAAACGTATGTTGTTTAAATTATCTTTCAGCATATTTTTTTCAATTCAATTACTTTTTTAAAGGAATACTTCCGCAAGTCACATTCATATCGAAAAAGTTCTAAAATATTGAATACTTTTTACGATATTTGGATCGTAAAAAATATTGAATACTTTTTACGATATTTGGATCGTAAACGGATAAACGATAAATTTTTCCATTTTACGTCTTTCTTAAAATAAAGTTCTAGATTCACTTCAGATAAAATTACTTTTTAAGAATAAAAATAAAAACATCTTTTCATTTTCTTTTTTTTTAAGTTCGAACATCTATTTCAAGATGTAAAAAAATGTAAAAGATGTAAAAAAATAAAAGAATGGAAATAAAAACATTACCCAATTAAAAAAAAAAGAATTGAAATAAAAACATTACCCAATTAAAAAAATAAAAGAATGGAAATAAAAACATTACCCAATTAAAAAATAAAAGAATGGAAATAAAAACATTACCCAATTAAAAAAATAAAAGAAAAACATTACCCAATTAAAAAATAAAAGAATGGAAATAAAAACATTACCCAATTAAAAAAAAAGAATGGAAATCAAAACATTACCCAATTAAAAAAAAAAAGAATGGAAATAAAAACATTACCCAATTAAAAAAATAAAAGAATGGAAATAAAAACATTACCCAATTAAAAAATAAAAGAATGGAAATAAAAACATTACCCAATTAAAAAAATAAAAGAAAAACATTACCCAATTAAAAAATAAAAGAATGGAAATAAAAACATTACCCAATTAAAAAAAAAGAATGGAAATCAAAACATTACCCAATTAAAAAAAAAAAGAATGGAAATAAAAACATTACCAAATTAAAAAAAAAGAATGGAAATCAAAACATTACCCAATTAAAAAAAAAGAATGGTAATCAAAACATTACCCAATTAAAAAAAAAGAATGGAAATCAAAACATTACCCAATTAAAAAAAAAGAATGGAAATAAGAACATTACCCAATTAAAAAAAAAGAATGGAAATAAAAACATTACCCAATTAAAAAAAAGAATGGAAATAAAAACATTACCCAATTAAAAAAAAAGAATGGAAATCAAAACATTACCCAATTAAAAAAAATAAAAGAATGGAAATAAAAATATTACCCAATTAAAATAAAAGAATGGAAATCAAACATTACCCAATTAAAAAAATAAAAGAATGGAAATAAAAACATTACCCAATTAAAAAAAAAAAGAATGGAAATCAAAACATTACCCAATTAAAAAAAAAAAGAATGGAAATAAAAACATTACCAAATTAAAAAAAAAGAATGGAAATCAAAACATTACCCAATTAAAAAAAAAGAATGGAAATCAAAACATTACCCAATTAAAAAAAAAGAATGGAAATCAAAACATTACCCAATTAAAAAAAAAGAATGGAAATAAGAACATTACCCAATTAAAAAAAAAGAATGGAAATAAAAACATTACCCAATTAAAAAAAAAGAATGGAAATAAAAACATTACCCAATTAAAAAAAAAGAATGGAAATCAAAACATTACCCAATTAAAAAAAAAGAATGGAAATAAAAACATTACCCAATTAAAAAAAAAGAATGGAAATAAGAACATTACCCAATTAAAAAAAAAGAATGGAAATAAAAACATTACCCAATTAAAAAAAAAGAATGGAAATCAAAACATTACCCAATTAAAAAAAAAGAATGGAAATAAAAACATTACCCAATTAAAAAAAAAGAATGGAAATAAAAACATTACCCAATTAAAAAAAATAAAAGAATGGAAATAAAAACATTACTCAATTAAAAAAATAAAAGAATGGAAATAAAAACATTACCCAATTAAAAAAAAAAAGAATGGAAATAAAAATATTACCCAATTAAAATAAAAGAATGGAAATAAAAATATTACCCAATTAAAATAAAAGAATGGAAATCAAAACATTACCCAATTAAAAAAAAAGAATGGAAATCAAAACATTACCCAATTAAAAAAAAAGAATGGAAATCAAAACATTACCCAATTAAAAAAAAAGAATGGAAATAAGAACATTACCCAATTAAAAAAAAAGAATGGAAATAAGAACATTACCCAATTAAAAAAAAAGAATGGAAATAAGAACATTACCCAATTAAAATAAAAGAATGGAAATCAAAACATTACCCAATTAAAAAAAAAAGAATGGAAATAAAAACATTACCCAATTAAAAAAAAAGAATGGAAATAAAAACATTACCCAATTAAAAAAAAGAATGGAAATCAAAACATTACCCAATTAAAAAAAAAGAATGGAAATCAAAACATTACCCAATTAAAAAAAAAGAATGGAAATCAAAACATTACCCAATTAAAAAAAAAGAATGGAAATAAGAACATTACCCAATTAAAAAAAAAGAATGGAAATAAGAACATTACCCAATTAAAAAAAAAGAATCGAAATAAAAACATTACCCAATTAAAAAAAAAGAATGGAAATCAAAACATTACCCAATTAAAAAAAAAGAATGGAAATCAAAACATTACCCAATTAAAAAAAAAGAATGGAAATCAAAACATTACCCAATTAAAAAAAAAGAATGGAAATAAGAACATTACCCAATTAAAAAAAAAGAATGGAAATAAGAACATTACCCAATTAAAAAAAAAGAATGGAAATAAAAACATTACCCAATTAAAAAAAAAGAATGGAAATAAAAACATTACCCAATTAAAAAAAAAGAATGGAAATAAAAACATTACCCAATTAAAAAAAAAGAATGGAAATCAAAACATTACCCAATTAAAAAAAAAGAATGGAAATCAAAACATTACTCAATTAAAAAAAATAAAAGAATGGAAATAAAAACATTACCCAATTAAAAAAAAAAAGAATGGAAATAAAAATATTACCCAATTAAAATAAAAGAATGGAAATAAAAATATTACCCAATTAAAATAAAAGAATGGAAATCAAAACATTACCCAATTAAAAAAAAAGAATGGAAATAAAAACATTACCCAATTAAAAAAAAGAATGGAAATCAAAACATTACCCAATTAAAAAAAAAGAATGGAAATAAAAACATTACCCAATTAAAAAAAAAGAATGGAAATAAGAACATTACCCAATTAAAAAAAAAGAATGGAAATAAAAACATTACCCAATTAAAAAAAGAGAATGGAAATCAAAACATTACCCAATTAAAAAAAAAGAATGGAAATCAAAACATTACCCAATTAAAAAAAAAGAATGGAAATAAAAACATTACCCAATTAAAAAAAATAAAAGAATGGAAATAAAAACATTACTCAATTAAAAAAATAAAAGAATGGAAATAAAAACATTACCCAATTAAAAAAAAAGAATGGAAATAAAAACATTACCCAATTGAAATAAAAAGAATGGAAATAAAAACATTACCCAATTAAAAAAAAAAGAATGGAAATAAAAACATTACCAAATTAAAAAATAAAAGAATGGAAATAAAAACATTACCCAATTAAAAAAAAAGAATGGAAATAAGAACATTACCCAATTAAAAAAAAAGAATGGAAATAAAAACATTACCCAATTAAAAAAAAAAGAATGGAAATCAAAACATTACCCAATTAAAAAAAAAGAATGGAAATAAGAACATTACCCAATTAAAAAAAAAGAATGGAAATAAGAACATTACCCAATTAAAAAAAAAGAATGGAAATAAAAACATTACCCAATTAAAAAAAAAGAATGGAAATAAAAATATTACCCAATTAAAATAAAAGAATGGAAATAAAAACATTACCCAATTAAAAAAAAATTAATGCTTGGAAAATCTTGAGTCTTTAATCCAGACATGTTTTCGTCTCTCATAAACAAGTAAATTTGGCATTGTTGAGATCGAGCGACTCTAAGCGAAGTTGCTTCAAACCGGAAACGGTGTCCGCTCAAAATTCTTTCCGATATTAAAAACTTCCGGTTTTGGCTAATCAAATAGGTATTATGTTTTTTTAAACGCGCTTGATATATACAAGGCCTTTGACAAGGTATGACATACATGGCTTCTCCTGAAAAGAAGCTCATACGGTATTACTGGGCAATTAATATAATTACATCCTTCCTAATTAAAAGAAAAATCCAGGTTGCCCTAGATGGCCGTTCATCTAAGCAACATACTGGTGTTACCCAGGGATCTTTGGACCTTTATTGTTCCTGATTTTCATAAACGATCTCCCCGATGACGTGTTTGAGATGGGTATATTTGCAGACGACACCACACTTTACTCTCATTATGTGGGCAAAACGGGCGCGATCATATCCGAGGCAATGGCTGAATCCTTAGAAAATGACCTCCAGGCTGTGGTGAATTGGGGGTCATAATGGTTGGTAACTTTTAATGCCGCAAAGACAAAGCTCCTTTCCTTCAATAACTACAAGAAACCTCTCCAACAACCGATTGTCATGGCAAATAACACTACCTAAGAGTTCAACATTCAAACCCATCGGCCTAACTTTCACAGGTAACATGAATTGGAATAAATACATTGAAGACATTGCCAAGGCAGCAGCAAAGAAGGTGGGCCCCTTTACCGTGCCAGTAAACTCCTCACACCTGACATTATCCTGTATCTATACAAAGCCACTATCCGCCCATGCATGGAGTATTGTTGTCACATCTGGGCTGGTGCATCATCCACTCGTCTCTCCCTCTTAGACAAGGTCCAAAAAAGAGTCGCAAACCTAATAGGTCCCTCACTGTCAACCAAGCTCCAGTCCCTGTCCCATCACCGCAATGTAGCATCCTTGTGCTTGTTTTACAAATACTTCAATGGATTGTGCTCCGATGAACTGGCTACTCTCGTGCCCCCTCAACGTAAATAAACTAAATCAACTCGACAATAAGCTAAACCCCATCCATTCACTGTGGAGGTCCCCAGATGCAGAAGTGCCTTCTACACCAATAGCTTCTTTTCTCGTGCTGCTAGCATCTGGAACTCCCTCCCTGCTCCCTATTTCCAGCAGTACCGACATGCAGAGGTAAAAACTAATGTAAACAGACATCTCGCTACACTGCTCCCAACTTAGGGGTGACACCCAAAACCCACACCCAAATTCTCAGTAACCCTTTATGTCTACAGTGGTGGCCTGCCTTGTTTGGGGTTAAATATGTTAAAAAAAAAAATAGGGTACATATGGAACCATCGGTGCCCGTGCAGCATAGGGTACATATGGAACCATCGGTTCCCGTTCAGCATAGGGTACATATGGAACCATCGGTGCCCGTGCAGCATAGAGTGCATATGGAACCATCGGTGTTCGTGCAGCATAGGGCACATATGGAACCATCGGTGCCCGTGCAGCATAGGGTACATATGGAACCATCGGTGTTCGTGCAGCATAGGGTACATATGGAACCATCAGTGTTCTGTGCAGCATAGGGCACATATGGAACCATCGGTGCCCGTGCAGCATAGGGTACATATGGAACCATCGGTGCCCGTGCAGCATAGGGTACATATGGAACCATCGGTGCTCGTGCAGCATAGGGTACATATGGAACCATCGGTGTTCGTGCAGCATAGGGTACATATGGAACCATCGGTGTTCGTGCAGCATAGGGCACATATGGAACCATCGGTGTTCGTGCAGCATAGGGTACATATGGAACCATCGGTGTTCGTGCAGCATAGGGTACATATGGAACCATCGGTGTTCGTGCAGCATAGGGTACATATGGAACCATCGGTGTTCGTGCAGCATAGGGTACATATGGAACCATCGGTGTTCGTGCAGCATAGGGCACATATGGAACCATCGGTGTTCGTGCAGCATAGGGCACATATGGAACCATCGGTGCCCGTGCAGCATAGGGCACATATGGAACCATCGGTGTTCGTGCAGCATAGGGCACATATGGAACCATCGGTGTTCGTGCAGCATATGGTACATATGGAACCATCGGTGCCCGTGCAGCATAGGGCACATATGGAACCATCGGTGTTCGTGCAGCATAGGGTACATATGGAACCATCGGTGTTCGTGCAGCATAGGGTACATATGGAACCATCGGTGTTCGTGCAGCATAGGGTACATATGGAACCATCGGTGTTCGTGCAGCATAGGGTACATATGGAACCATCGGTGTTCGTGCAGCATAGGGTACATATGGAACCATCGGTGTTCGTGCAGCATAGGGTACATATGGAACCATCGGTGTTCGTGCAGCATAGGGTACATATGGAACCATCGGTGTTCGTGCAGCATAGGGTACATATGGAACCATCGGTGTTCGTGCAGCATAGGGTACATATAGAACCATCGGTGCCCGTGCAGCATAGGGTACATATGGAACCATCGGTGTTCGTGCAGCATAGGGTACATATGGAACCATCGGTGTTCGTGCAGCATAGGGTACATATGGAACCATCGGTGTTCGTGCAGCATAGGGTACATATGGAACCATCGGTGCCCGTGCAGCATAGGGTACATATGGAACCATCGGTGCCCGTGCAGCATAGGGCACATATGGAACCATCGGTGCCCGTGCAGCATAGGGCACATATGAAACCATCAGTGCCCGTGCAGCATAGGGTACATATGGAACTATCGGTGCCCGTACAGCATAGGGTACATATGGAACTATCGGTGCTCGTACAGCATAGGGTACATATGGAACCATCGGTGCCCGTGCAGCATAGGGCACATATGGAACCATCGGTGCCCGTGCAGCATAGGGTACATATGGAACCATCGGTGCCCGTGCAGCATAGGGTACATAAGGAACCATCGGTGCCCGTGCAGCATAGGGTACATATGGAACCATCGGTGCCCGTGCAGCATAGGGTACATATGGAACCATCGGTGCCCGTGCAGCATAGGGTACATATGGAACCATCGGTGCCCGTGCAGCATAGGGTACATAGGAACCATCGGTGCCCGTGCAGCATAGGGTACATAGGAACTATCGGTGCTCATACAGTATAGGGTACATAGGAACTATCAGTGCTTCTGCAGTATAGGGTTCATAGGAAATACAGGTGCTTCTGCAGTATAGTGTAAAATAGAAAATACGTTTTAGTTATTTTCCTGGGAGTGGGAGGGGGACGATGAAAAACATTTTTTTTCTTTTTACTAAAAATATTTCTTTTGGTGAGGGAGAGTAAAAAAAATTCTCGGGGGGAAGGGATTGAATTTTTTTTACTTGAACTAAAAATATTGTTTTGGGCGGAGTTAGGTACGTATATAGTATGCGCACCGGGCAGAGATAGGTACGTATATAGTATTCGCACCGGGCAGAGATAGGTACGTATATAGTATTCGCACCGGGCAGAGATAGGTACGTATATAGTATTCGCACCGGGCAGAGATAGGTACGTATATAGTATTCGCACCGAGGCAGAGATAGGTACGTATATAGTATTCGCACCGAGGCAGAGATAGGTACGTATATAGTATTCGCACCGAGGCAGATATAGGTACGTATATAGTATTCACACGTAAGCGGCGAGAGGTACGTATTTAGTATGTGCACCTGGGCGGGAATAGGTACGTATATAGTATGCGCACCGGGGTGGAGATAAGTACATATATAAAAAGTGCAGATAGAGGTGGTACTTTTAATAGAAATATGTTATACCTTTCCCCTGGGCAACAGAAGAGGAGTGGTGGGGAAGAGACAGCTTCCGCCGAAGGCAACAGGGAGAATGTGGCAACGGGGAGGGGGGGGGGTGAAATGGGGCGGCAAGGGAAGGGGAGAAAGATCTTTATCTAGACGGTTATAGAGAGAGGGAGAGAAGTAGAAGTTAGAATATAAAGATGTTGCACATGCGAGTTTTCTTCTATTTTGTGTTTTTATGACCCCGAACAACGCCAGGTAGCCCTGCTAGTCTATTATATAAAAGGAAAATGTCTGTATGTCTGTCTGTATGTAACGTATCTCCTCCGAGAGTACCCAAATATCACACAGTTGATATTATTCGAACCGGTCAGCCTTCGGACGTACGATGTCTCAGAATCAGAAAATAATTTCCCTTTGGAGTATACGGAGCACTTTTCTCCAATGGGGGTAGCTTTTTTCCTTCATTTTCCAACGTTTTTATGTGCTAATTTGAGAAGAAACTAATGATATGTATACTTTGAGAAATAATGCCAGTCACCATTCAACCGGAAATGACATCCGGGGAAGTAAGTGCAGGGGAAAATTCACTCACACTACATTCCTTTTATCCTTCCTGTCTTCTTTCCCTCCTATATAGTAAACGAGCCATTTCTTAACAAAAGTGTGTAGTGAAACAAGGGTTGCTCAATCAATAGCCTCACACTTCTAAACATTTTATATGAATATTAATATTAGTGAAAACAATGGTGGAGCATAATTATTTTCTTTTTTAACTTCACTGCTTGAGACGTTATTTTAAGGCGGAGGGGGAAGAAAGAAATAAAGAAAGGTGGGGATGACGGAAGTAGTTAATTTAACTACTTCCGTCATCCCCACCTTTCTTTATTTCTTTCTTCCCCCTCCGCCTTAAAATAACGTCTCAAGCAGTGAAGTTAAAAAAGAAAATAATTATGCTCCACCATTGTTTTCACTAATATTAATATTCATATAAAATAACATAGGAAATACCGGTGCTTCGGCAGTGTACAGGGCGGCGATAGGTACGTATATAGTATGGGCACCGGGGGGGGGTGAGGCGATAAGTACGTATATAGTATGGGTACCGGGGGGGGGAGGCGATAGGTACGTATATAGTATGGGTACCGGGGGGGGGGTGAAGCGATAAGTACGTACATAGTATGGGTACCGGGGGGGGGGGGGAGGCGATAGGTACGTATATAGTATGGACACCGAGGCGGAGATAAGTACATATATAGAAAGCGCAGAGAAAGGTGGTACTTTTAATAGTAATATGTCATACTTTTGTCCTGGGCAACGGAAGAGGAGTGGTAGGGAAGGCACACAGGGAGAATGTGGCAACTGGAAAGCGCGGGCAGTGAAATGGGGCGACCAGGGAAGAGAAAGGGAGAGAAATAGAAGTTTTAATATAAAGATGTTGCACACGCTATTTTCTTTCTATTTTGTGTTTTTATGACCCCGAGCAGCCCTGCTAGTCTATTATATATAGGAAAGTTGTAATTCTGTGCGTGCATGTGGCTCCATCAAAATGTTAGCCCTACATAAGATACACGATTATTGTTTTTCATTCATTTTTTCATCGATTTTTCATTCATTTAAGTGATAAATGTTAATCCAACAGTGTTCAATATCCAAGATAGAGCCGCGTGTCACAGGAGAAAGAAAAACACTGTTCCTTATGTTGTTGTTGTTATTATTATTATTATTATTATTATTATAATAATAATAATAATAATAATAATAATAATAATAATAATAATAATACAGTATTACATTTAATAAGTGGTATACCTAATGGCAAAGGTGCTCAGAACTCTAAATAGAGGGAAGTGGAAAGTACGTAACTCGGCGTTAACACAACTATAGATCGCATTTTATTTTTATGTGAGGGGTGAACAGAAACTTGGTGTTGCCTGGGAGAAAGTACTTCCCAGTATTTTGTTATAGTTTTGTATACAATAAAAGACACTCGGCGTTGCCCGGAAGGAATATTACTAATAATACAGTATTACATTTGGTAAGTGGTATATGTTGATCCAAAAGTGTTCAATATCTTACATAGAACAGGTATTTTTAAACGCAGCGTTGCTCAAGAGAAAGAACTTCATTCTGTTTTGTTATAGTGTTTTATATAGAGGAAAACATAAAGTATTACATTTGGAAAGTGATATATGTTCATCCAAAATGCTCAATATACTAGATAGAACAGTTGTGTTTAAACACTGCGTTGCCAGTGAGCAATAACTTTATTCTGTTTTTTAAATAGTGCTTCGTCATAGAGACTAAAACGATGTTGACCGGAAAAATAAAAGTAAGTATATTCCATTTGTTAAGTGGTATATATTGTGACATGAGCGCATCGTTAAAAAAGAAACGCCAATATTTACAAAAACAAAACAAAAAAAAAACAAAAGAGCGAACACACAGACACAAAGAAAGTCATCGATCCTACGTTAATTTAACATGTCCATTCCCGTATAATCAGCAGCAGCGTAAACTCCCTTCCTACCGTGATAAATAGATACGCTTGAACGAGAGCTCGTTCATTTCAAATTTAGGAAAAAAACAGCGTCTGAAATGGACAGAAGGGGAAAGAAAAAAATAACGAATAAATCAAGATGCCGAAATCAGGAAAAACGAAAAGTCGTCAGTTCTTGAAAGACCTCCACCAAGCAAGTTGTAAAAATGACTCGCTCTTCCCTAGAGGCTTAAGAAGAAAGCATGATCGTTGAAAGCAATAAAGCAACGATATGAAAATACATGTTGAACCGGTTGGATCTTGGCGAAATATAAACAAAGCCGAAGTCGACGATACGAAAGAAATATATGTGATGCCAATGATCTACTGACATCAAACGATAAGAAGCGAATATTCCAGATAGAGTGACCCAGCGGAATAAACCCCAAACACCAAAACATTCTACTATGAGAGAATTTAAAATGACAAAATCAACATCAAAGCACGAATGACATTCCTGCGATGAAGCGAAACAAACAATTGTAAAACAAAAGCAAAAAAAGTGAGAAGTTAAATGCAAAGTAAAAAAAGGGACGCTTTCCCATTCAGATAAATGACATTTCTTTGATTGCCCCAAAACATACAAATGCTGCAAACCATTTCTTTCTTTTTCTTGTTCCTTTTTAAGTCGTTTATCCCGTGACAACAATTCATTGGTTATTTCAATAAATTTTATATGCATTTAGGAATTTGTTGTGTTTGTTATTTCCACATGTTGTTATTTCCGTAAATATTCGAACCTGAGAAAAACAATTTTTATATATTTTTTTATAAATGGAATCATTGTGTCTTCCATTCGCATACTTTCTCTGATGTAATAAAACGACCGGAGGACATACCATTCGTAAAACAATTAATCCAAAAGTGCTAAACATCGTAGATAGAGCAGGTGTGTTTAAACGCCGCGTTACCCGGGAGCAATAACTTCATTACAGTATTATATTTAGTAAGTGGTATATTTTAATAAAAAAATGTTCAACACCCTTTATAGAACAGGTGTGTTTTAACAGCGCGTGGCCAAGTAGCAATACATTCAATGTGTTTCTGTTTTTTGTTATTTGATTGTAGACTTGTCAAGAAACTCGATATTGCCCGGAGTCATAAATGTTAAATTACTGTATTACAGTTAGTAAGTGGTATAGTTTAATCGAAAAGTGCTAAATATCCTAGATAAAGCAGGTGTGTTTATATCCCGCGTTACCCCGGAGCAATAAGATCAATGTGTTTTGTTATAGTGTCTTATTCTAGACAAGAAACTCGGTGTTGCCCTGGAGCAATACATAAATAATATAATAGGACACTTAGTAAGTGGTATACGCTGAATCAAATAGTGCTCAATAACTTGGATAGAGAAGGTGTATGTAATTATACAGTAAGAGATTTAGAACGTGGTTGATGCTGAATCCGAATGTGCTGAATACTATAGGTGGACCAGGTGTGTGTTAAAATACAGCATTATATTTGGAAAGTGGTATATGTTGAATCAAATAATGCTAAATAGAGCAGGTGGGTGTAATGCTCTAACATTTCATTTAGTAACGGATATATACTAAATCGGAAAGTTGTTAGATAATGGCCTTGTGCGAGATGGACGCATCTATCGAGACGGGTTTTGAATTACGCGATTGTAGCGGAGTCATTCCGTGCGAAGCTACCGATGTGTTTTCCCACGTTACGATGATAGGTGAAGCAACCTTAAGGTCAAGAGCTGGGGTCACAGCTGCGTGTGATCACGAGATTTGGAGGACGAGAGTTCCGCGTGGGAAAGTTGAATTGGGATTTTAATCAGTCCTGGAAGCGGCGAGAACAAGTCACAACCATGTAGCTGTTACGAGAAGGGATTAAGAGTCCACAAATATAAGAGCCTTAGTGAACGTTAGTAGAATCTTTCATATTCCTCTCTCTACAAGTAATTACGAAATAACTAGTGAATTTAGTTAGCGTAACCTCTCTCTCTTTCCAACGAACTCCTCGATTGTTGGCTAGTTTATTAGTTACTTAAATAAAGATGGCTCTAATTAAAACAGCAAGAGACTTTGTGGCTTTAATGGAGTGAAGGTTTAATTTTCAGCACGCGAAGATAGCAGCCTGAAAGTGTTGACGGCGGCGAATAGTAGTCGTACAAAGACGACAAGCGTACACACAGCAGCGACATGATGAAGCGACGACAATGGCGGTACGAATAGCTGCATGCGGCGACAGCGTCAACAGCAGGCTAGCGATCAACAACAAGAGAGAGAGAAGAAAGAAAAAGGTCAGTGCAAATAGTTTCCCTGCGATTGGAAACGCACAAGTAGCGATGCCATCCGTTTCGAATAAACAGCGAATGTTCTCTCTACGACACTCGACAATAAAGATATGTCAGAAGCTAGTCAATGTAACAAAGTGCTAATACGCTAGATATAGTATTTGCGCGTAAGAATACATTATTACACTTGGTCATTGATAGGCTTAAACAGAGACGATCAATATATATTATAGAGCCGTTGTGTATAATATTACAGTGTTACACTCGGTAAGTGGTATATGCTAAATCAGTCGGTGCTCAATATCCGAGATAGAGCAGATGTGCGTAATAATATAGTAGTACATTACCTATGTGGTGTATGCTTGATAGAGAAGAGGAATAAAAAAAACTCAGCGTTACCCGGGAATACACTAGAACAGGAGGAGGGTGAACATTCACTCAGTGTTGCTCGGGAGAAACCGCTTTAAAAATGAAAGCTCAAGTGAATGACTTACATTATTATTATTATTATTATTATTATTTTAATTATTATCAATTATCATTATTATAATCATGTGTTATTATTATTATTATTATTATTATTATTATTATTATCATGTATTATTATTATTATTATTATCAATGCATTAAAACAAGAAAGAGGAATGATCTGAGCAGAGGAGGAAGAAGCAGTTGGGGAAAGGAAGAGAAGAGACGGCGAAGGGAAAACGAGAAATGAATAGAGAGAGGTAGAGTGATAGACGCTTTAATATAAAGATTTTATACACTCTTTAAATTATCATATTTTGTTTATGGCCCGAGCAATGTCGGGTAGCCCTGCTAGTATCTATGTGTGTGTGTGTGTGTGTGTGAAGTAAGAAGTAAGAAGTAAACATAAAATCAAGGGAGAGACAAAGAGTTGGAATTAGATTAAGTGTTCCGTTTAATTTCTTAATATTAATTGCAAACCAATTTCAGATGCGATCGACTCCTTCCGGGTCACATTCTAATTTATATTTGACTAGCGGGGCTACCCGGCGTTGCTCGGGGTCATAAATACATATAATTGAAGAAAAATTGTGTGTGTAACATCTTTATATACAAACTTCTATTTCTCCCCCCGCCCCCTTCTCTATAGCTGTCTGTTTATCTTTCTACATTTCTTTTCCCTGGTCGCTCCATTTCACTGCTACTTTCTAATTTTGCATTTTGCGAAAGCTGTCTCGTCCCCACCGTTTCTCCTACGTTGCGCAGGGCAATAGTATTACATATTTCTATAAAAAGTACCCCATCTGTCTGCACCTTCTATATAGGTACTTATCTCCGCCCCGGTGTTCATACTATATACGTATCTATCATCAGCCCGGTGCGCATACTATACACGTACCTATCGCCGCCCCAGTGCACATACTATATACGTACCTATCGCCGCCCCAGTGCAGATACTATTTAAGTACCTATCGCCGGCCCGGTACGAATGCTAAATACGTACCTATAGCCGCCCCGGTGCGAATGCGAAATACATACCTTTCGCCGTTCCGGTGCATGTGCTATATACGTACCTATCGCTGCCCCGGTGCGCGTGCTATATACGTACCTAACGCCGCCCCGGTGCGCGTGCTATATATGTACTGATCGCCGCCGCAGACCGCATGCTATGTACGTACTTATTGCTGCCCATGTGTACATGCTATATACGTAGATATCGCCACCCCTGATTTCTGAATACGTACCTATCGCCACCCTGGTGTGGAAGCTAAATACGTACCTATCGCCGCCCCGGTATGAATTCTAAATACATACCTATCGCTGCCCCGGTGCGGAAGCTAAATACGTACATATCGGCACCCTGGTGCGAATGCTAAATACATACCTATCACCGCCCCGGTGTGAATGCTAAATACATACCTATCGCCGCCTTGGCGTGAATGCTAAATACGTACCTATCGCTGCCCCGGTGTGAATGCTAAATACATACCTATCGCCGCCCTGGTGTGAATGCTAAATACATACCTATCGTTGCCCCGGTGTGAATTCTAAATACGTACCTATTGCCGCCCCGGTGTGAATTCTAAATACGTACCTATCGCCGCCCCGGTGCGGAAGCTAAATACGTACATATCGCTGCCCCAGTGCGAACGCTAAATACATACCTATCGCCGCCTTGGCGTGAATGCTAAATACGTACCTATCGCTGCCCCGGTGTGAATGCTAAATACATACCTATCGCCGCCCCGGCGTGAATGCTAAATACGTACCTATCGCCGCCCCGGTGTGAATTTTAAATATGTACCTTTCACCGCCCAGTGTGAATTTTCAATATGTACCTTTCACAATCCCTGTGCGCATGCTATATACGTACCTATCGCCGCCCAGGTGCGCGTGCTACATATAAACCGATCGCTGCCTCAGTGCGCATGCTAAATACATACCTATCACTGCCCCGGTGTGCATACTATATACGTACTTATTACCGCCCATGTGCACATGCTATATAAGTACCTATCACCACCACTGAATGCTAAATAAATACCTATCGCCGCCCCGGTGTGGAAGCTAAATACGTACATATCGCCGCCCCTAAATTTGGGCAGACCCTAAAAAGTTCGGCCTGACCCCTAAAATTTTCCCTGACCCCTAAATCTCTCCAGCCCCCTTATTTTTCACTCTCCCCCAACCATGAGAAATATTTTGACTTCAAAACAAAAAAAAACAAAAAAATTGGGCCTGACCCCTAAAAAGTTCGTCCTGACCCCTAAAATTTTCCCCGACCCCTCAATCTCTCCAGCCCCCTAATTGTTCACTCTCCCCCAACCCTGAGAAATATTTTGAGTTCAAAACCAAAAAAAAAGAAAAAAATTTGGCCTGAACCCTAAAAAGTTCGTCCTGACCCCTAAAATTTTCCCCGACCCCTAAATCTCTCCAGCCCCCTAATTTTTCACTCTCCCCCAACCCTGAGAAATATTTTCAGTTCAAAACCAAAAAAAAGAAAAAAATTTGGCCTGACCCCTAAAAAGTTCCGCCTGACCACTAAAATTTTCCCCGACCACTCAATCTCTCCAGCCCCCTAATTGTTCGATCTCCCCCAACCCTGAGAAATATTTTGAGTTCAAAACAAAAAAAAACAAAAAAATTTGGCCTGACCCCTAAAAAGTTCCGCCTGACCCCTAAAATTTTCCCCGACCCTTAAATCTCTCCAGCCCCCTAATTTTTCACTCTCCCCCAACCATGAGAAATATTTTTGCTTCAAAACAAAAAAAAAAAAAAATTTGGCCTGACCCCTAAAAAGTTCGTCCTGACCCCTAAAATTTTCCCCGACCCCTAAATCTCTCCAGCCCCCTAATTGTTCACTCTCCTCCAACCATGAGATATATTTTGACTTCAAAACAAAAAAAACCAAAAAAATTTGGCCTGACCCCTAAAAAGTTCGTCCTGACCCCTAAAATTTTCCCCGACCCCTAAATCTCCTCAGCCCCCTAATTTTTCACTCTCCTCCAACCCTGAGAAATATTTTGACTTCAAAACAAATAAAAAGAAAAAAATTTGGCCTGACCCCTAAAAAGTTCGTCCTGACCCCTAAAATTTTCCCCTACCCCTAAATCTCTCCAGCCCCCTAATTTTCCACTCTCCCCCAACCCTGAGAAATATTTTGACTTCAAAACAAAAAAAAAACAAAAAAAAACATAAAAATTTGGCCGGACCCCTAAAAAGTTCGTCCTGACCCCTAAAATTTTCCCCGACCCCTAAATCTCTCCAGCCCCCTAATTTTTCACTCTCCCCTAACTCTGAAAAATATTTTGACTTCAAAACAAAAAAAACAAAAAAATTTGGCCTGACCCCTAAAAAGTTCGTCCTGACCCCTAAAATTTTCCCCGACCCCTAAATCTCTCCAGCCCCCTAATTTTTCACTCTCCCCTAACTCTGAAAAATATTGACTTCAAAAGAAAAAAAACAAAAAAAAACAAAAAGATTTGGCCTGACCCCTAAAAAGTTCGTCCTGACCCCTAAAATTTTCCCCGACCCCTAAATCTCTCTAGCCCCCTAATTTTTTACTCTCTCCCAACCATGAGAAATATTTTGACTTCAAAACCAAAAAAAACAAAAAAATTTGGCCTGACCCCTAAAAAGTTCGTCCTGACCCCTAAAATTTCCCCCGACCCCTAAATCTCTCCAGCCCCCTAATTTTTCACTCTCCCCCAACCCTGAGAAATATGTTCAGTTCAAAACCAAAAAAAAGAAAAAAATTTGGCCTGACCCCTAAAAAGTTCCGCCTGACCACTAAAATTTTCCCCGACCACTCAATCTCTCCAGCCCCCTAATTGTTCGATCTCCCCCAACCCTGAGAAATATTTTGAGTTCAAAACAAAAAAAAACAAAAAAATTTGGCCTGACCCCTAAAAAGTTCCGCCTGACCCCTAAAATTTTCCCCGACCCTTAAATCTCTCCAGCCCCCTAATTTTTCACTCTCCCCCAACCATGAGAAATATTTTTGCTTCAAAACAAAAAAAAAAAAAAAATTTGGCCTGACCCCTAAAAAGTTCGTCCTGACCCCTAAAATTTTCCCCGACCCCTAAATCTCTCCAGCCCCCTAATTGTTCACTCTCCTCCAACCATGAGATATATTTTGACTTCAAAACAAAAAAAAACAAAAAAATTTGGCCTGACCCCTAAAAAGTTCGTCCTGACCCCTAAAATTTTCCCCGACCCCTAAATCTCCTCAGCCCCCTAATTTTTCACTCTCCTCCAACCCTGAGAAATATTTTGACTTCAAAACAAATAAAAAGAAAAAAATTTGGCCTGACCCCTAAAAAGTTCGTCCTGACCCCTAAAATTTTCCCCTACCCCTAAATCTCTCCAGCCCCCTAATTTTTCACTCTCCCCCAACCCTGAGAAATATTTTGACTTCAAAACAAAAAAAAAACAAAAAAAAACAAAAAAATTGGGCCTGACCCCTAAAAAGTTCGTCCTGACCCCTAAAATTTTCCCCGACCCCTGAATCTCTATAGCCCCCTAATTTTTCACTCTCCTCCAACCCTGAGAAATATTTTGACTTCAAAACAAAACAAAAAACAAAAAAAAACAAAAAAATTTGGTTTGACCCCATAATAAGTTCGTCCTGACCCCTAAAATTTTCCCCGACCCCTAAATCTCTCCAGCCCCCTAATTTTTCACTCTCCCCCAACCATGAGAAATATTTTGACTTCAAAACAAAAAAAACAAAAAAATTTGGCCTGACCCCTAAAAAGTTCGTCCTGACCCCTAAAATTTTCCCCGACCCCTAAATCTCTCCAGCCCCCTAATTTTTCACTCTCCCCTAACTCTGAAAAATATTTTGACTTCAAAAGAAAAAAAACAAAAAAAAACAAAAAGATTTGGCCTGACCCCTAAAAAGTTCGTCCTGACCCCTAAAATTTTCCCCGACCCCTAAATCTCTCTAGCCCCCTAATTTTTAACTCTCTCCCAACCATGAGAAATATTTTGACTTCAAAACCAAAAAAAACAAAAAAATTTGGCCTGACCCCTAAAAAGTTCGTCCTGACCCCTAAAATTTCCCCCGACCCCTAAATCTCTCCAGCCCCCTAATTTTTCACTCTCCCCCAACCCTGAGAAATATTTTGACTTCAAAACAAAAAAAAACAAAAAAATTGGGCCTGACCCCTAAAAAGTTCGTCCTGACCCCTAAAATTTTCCCCGACCCCTGAATCTCTATAGCCCCCTAATTTTTCACTCTCCTCCAACCATGAGAAATATTTTGACTTCAAAACAAAAAAAAACAAAAAAATTTGGCCTGACCCCTAAAAAGTTCGTCCTGACCCCTAAAATTTTCCCCGACTCCTAAATATCTCCAGCCCCCTAATTTTTCACTCTCCCCCAACCATGAGATATATTTTGACTGGAAAACAAAAAAAACAAAACAATGTTTATTATAGATGCAAATAAATGCGCATTGGTCTTCATTATAGATGCAAATAAAGGCACATTGGTCTTTATTATAGATACAAATAAATGCACATTGGTCTTTATTATAGATTGCTTAATACCCCCCCCAAGAAAAAATTTGGCCTGAGGCGCTCACACCGGCGAATGCTGACACTCTCTCCTCGCAACAGATACTACACTATCTCCACCCTCTCAAAAAGGTGTGAGCGTCGGAGAATGCCGACACTCCCCCTCCCCCAAATTTGGCCTGAGGCGCCCATCCGGCGAATACCGAAACCCCCTCCCCCAAATTTGGCCTGAGGCGCTCACACCGGCGAATGCTGACACTCTCTCCTCGCAACAGATACTACACTATCTCCACCCTCTCAAAAAGGTGTGAGCGTCGGAGAATGCCGACAGTCCCCCTCCCCCAAATTTGGCCTGAGGCGCCCATCCGGCGAATACCGAAACCCCCTCCCCCAAATTTGGCCTGAGGCGCTCACACCGGCGAATGCCGTGACCCCCCCCCCAATTTGGCATGAAAGGAGGAGGTAATGCCTATCATGATAACGGAAGGGAGTGGGAGGAATATTAGCGTCTATTAAAAGGTTGTAGTGTGAGTGAATTTATTCCCGCCACTGTGCATTATTTTTCAAATTATCTGCCACTCTCTGACGTCATGATGACCTGATATAACCGGACACAATTTTGGTCAAGACCGGGTACATCCGGCAAGGGATTATGGGACAAGTGCGGATGTGATTGAGCAACCCTTGTTTCACTACACACTCTTAACGTAGGATTCCTATGTTGTTATTGATGCATCCGGACAGAAGTTATTGGAGTATCTGATACAACCGGACACAATTTAGGGCAAGACCGGGTACATCCGGCAAGGGATTATGGGATGTTTATAGTGACTCGGCATTTTTATCGGATTAGTACATAAATACATTAGATTATTTCGAATTTACTACATATTAACGTTGAAATTTCGTGTAAAATACGAAAAAACTGCTACCTTTTGTCGGAAAGTGGTCCGGTTGACTGTCAGCGAGTGAATCGTTTGTCGTGATTTTTAGATATTATGATTCCGGGATATGTACGGTGCTAAAGATATCAACTTTTTGACATGTCGCCGCGTAGTTTTTGAGGAGTAGCTGGCCATACAAACAAACAAACAGACAGACATACAGACAACTGGCCTTTATATAATAGACTAGCGGGGCTACCCGGCGTTGCTCGGGGTCATAAAAACATATATTTGAAGAAAGATCGTGTGTGTAACATCTTTATATTCAAACTTCTATGTCCGCCCCCTCTCTCTATAGCCGTCTCTTTATCTGCTACCTTTCTCTTTCCTAGTCGCCCCATTTCGCCGCTACTTTCTAATAATGCCTTTTGCAAAAGCTGTTTCTTCCCCACCATTTCTCCTATTGCCCAGGGTAATAGTATGACATATTTCTATAAAAAGTAACACCTCTATATGCGCCTTCTATATAGGTACTTATCTCCACCCCGGTGTTCATACTATATACGTATCTATCATCACCCCGGTGCGCATACTATATACGTACCTATCGCCGCCCCAGTGCACATACTATATACGTACCTATCGCCGCCCCGGTGCAGATACTATTTAAGTACCTATCGCCGCCCCGTTGCGAATGCTAAATAGTACCTATCGTTGCCCCGGTGTGAATGCTAAATACATACCTATTGCGCCCCGGTGTGCATGCTACATAAGTACCTATCGCTGCCCTAGTGCGAATACTAAAGACATACCAATTGCGCCCCGGTATGCATGCTACATAAGTACCTATCGCTGCCCTAGCGCGAATAATTAATATGTACATATTACCGCTTTGGTGTGAATGCTAAATACGTACCTATCGCCAGCCCAGTGCGAATGCTAAATACGTACCTATAGCCGCCCTGGTGCGAATGCTAAATACGTACCTATAGCCGCCCCAGTGCGAATGCTAAATACGTACCTATCACCACTACGGTGCGAATGCGAAATACATACCTTTCGCCGCCCCGGTGCAGAAGTTAAATACGTACCTATCGCTGCCCCGGTGTGAATGCTAAATACATACCTATCGCTGCCCCGGTGTGAATGCTAAATACATACCTATCGCCGCCCCGGCGTGAATGCTAAATACGTACCTATCGCCGCCTCGGTGTGAATTTTAAATATGTACCTTTCGCCGCCCAGTGTGAATTTTAAATATGTACCTTTCGCCGCCCCTGTGCGCGTGCTATATACGTACCTATCGCCGCCCCGGTGCGCGTGCTACATATGAACCGATCGCTGCCTCAGTGCGCATGCTAAATACATACCTATCACTGCCCCGGTGTGCATACTATATACGTACTTATTACCGCCCATGTGCACATGCTATATAAGTACCTATCACCACCACTGAATGCTAAATAAGTACCTATCGCCGCCCCGGTGTGGAAGCTAAATACGTACATATCGCTGCCCCTAAATTTAGGACGACCCTAAAAAGTTCGGCCTGACCCCTAAAATTTTCCCCGACCCCTAAATCTCTCCAGCCCCCTAATTTTTCACTCTCCCCCAACCATGAGAAATATTTTGACTTCAAAACAAAAAAAAACAAAAAAATTTGGCCTGACCCCTAAAAAGTTCGTCTTGACCCCTAAAATTTTCCCCGACCCCTCAATCTCTCCAGCCCCCTAATTGTTCACTCTCCCCCAACCCTGAGAAATATTTTGAGTTCAAAACCAAAAAAAAAGAAAAAAATTGTGCCTGAACCCTAAAAAGTTCGTCCTGACCCCTAAAATTTTCCCCGACCCCTAAATCTCTCCAGCCCCCTAATTTTTCACTCTCCTCCAACCATGAGAAATATTTTGACTTCAAAACAAAAAAAAAACAAAAAAATTTGGCCTGACCCCTAAAAAGTTCCGCCTGACCTCTAAAATTTTCCCCGAACCCTAAATCTCTCTAGCCCCCTAATTTTTCACTCTCCCCCAACTATGAGAACGATTTTGACTTCAAAACAAAAAAAAACAAAAAAATTTGGCCTGACCCCTAAAAAGTTCGTCCTGACCCCTAAAATTTTCCCCGACCCCTAAATCTCTCCAGCCCCCTAATTTTTCACTCTCCCCAACCCTGAGAAATATTTTGACTTCAAAAAAAAAAAAACAAAAAAAAAAAAAAATTTGGCCTGACCCCTAAAAAGTTCGTCCTGACCCCTAAAATTGTCCCCGACCCCTAAATCTCTCCAGCCTCCTAATTTTTCACTCTCCCCCAAACATGAGATATATTTTGACTTCAAAACAAAAAAAAAACAAAAAAATTTGGCCTGACCCCTAAAAAGTTCGTCCTAACCCATAAAATTTTCCCCGACCCCTAAATCTCTCTAGCCCCCTAATTTTTCACTCTCCCCCAACCATGAGATATATTTTGACTTCAAAACAAAAAAAAACAAAAAAATTTGGCCTGACCCCTAAAAAATGCGTCCTGACCCCTAATATTTTCCCCGACCCCTAAATCTCTCCAGCCACCTAATTTTTCACTCTCCTCCAACCATGAGAAATAATTTGACTTCAAAACAAAAAAAAACAAAAAAATTTGGCCTGACCCCTAAAAAGTTCGTCTTGACCCCTAAAATTTTCCCCGACCCCTAAATCTCTCCAGACCCCTTATTTTTCACTCTCCCCAACCCTGAGAAATATTTTGACTTCAAAACAAAAAAAACAAAAAAATTTGGCCTGACCCTTAAAAAGTTCGTCCTGACCCCTAAAATTTTCCCCGACCCCTAAATCTCTCTAGCCCCCTAATTTTTCACTCTCCCCCAACCCTGAGAAATATTTTGACTTCAAAACAAAAAAAAACAAAAACAAAAAAAAAAATTTGGCCTGACCCCTTAAAAGTTCGTCCTGACCCCTAAAATTTTCCCCGACCCCTGAATCTCTCCAGCCCCCTAATTTTTCACTCTCCCCCAACCATGAGATATATTTTGACTTCAAAATTAAAAAAAACAAAAAAATTTGGCCTGACCCCTAAAAAGTTCGTCCTGACCCCTAAAATTTTCCCCGACCCCTAAATCTCTCCAGCCCCCTAATTTTTCACTCTCCCCAACCCTGAGAAATATTTTGACTTCAAAAAAAAAAAAACAAAAAAAAAAAAAAATTTGGCCTGACCCCTAAAAAGTTCGTCCTGACCCCTAAAATTGTCCCCGACCCCTAAATCTCTCCAGCCTCCTAATTTTTCACTCTCCCCCAAACATGAGATATATTTTGACTTCAAAACAAAAAAAAACAAAAAAATTTGGCCTGACCCCTAAAAAGTTCGTCCTGACCCCTAAAATTTTCCCCGACCCCTAAATCTCTCCAGCCCCCTAATTTTTCACTCTCCTCCAACCCTGAGAAATATTTTGACTTCAAAACAAAAAAAAACAAAAAAATTTGGCCTGACCCTTAAAAAGTTCGTCCTGACCCCTAAAATTTTCCCCGACCCCTAAATCTCTCCAGACCCCTTATTTTTCACTCTCCCCAACCCTGAGAAATATTTTGACTTCAAAACAAAAAAAACAAAAAAATTTGGCCTGACCCTTAAAAAGTTCGTCCTGACCCCTAAAATTTTCCCCGACCCCTAAATCTCTCTAGCCCCCTAATTTTTAACTCTCCCCCAACCCTGAGAAATATTTTGACTTCAAAACAAAAAAAAACAAAAACAAAAAAAAAAATTTTGCCTGACCCCTAAAAAGTTCGTCCTGGCCCCTAAAATTGTCCCCGACCCTTAAATCTCTCCAGCCCCCTAATTTTTCACTCTCCTCCAACCATGAGAAATATTTTGACTTCAAAACAAAAAAAAACAAAAAAATTTGGCCTGACCCCTAAAAAGTTCGTCCTGACCCCTAAAATTTTCCCCGACCCCTAAATCTCTCCAGCCCCCTAATTTTTCACTCTCCCCCAACCCTGAGAAATATTTTGACTTCAAAACAAAAAAAAACAAAAAAAAAACAAAAGAATTTGGCCTGACCCTTAAAAAGTTCGTCCTGACCCCTAAAATTGTCCCCGACCCCTAAATCTCTCTAGCCCCCTAATTTTTCACTCTCCCCCAACCATGAGATATATTTTGACTTCAAGACAAAAAAAAAACAAAAAAATTTGGCCTGAACCCTAAAAAGTGCGTCCTGCCCCCTAAATCTCTCCAGCCCTTAATTTTTCACTCTCCTCCAACCATGAGAAATAATTTGACTTCAAAACAAAAAAAAACAAAAAAATTTGGCCTGACCCCTAAAAAGTTCGTCTTGACCCCTAAAATTTTCCCCGACCCCTAAATCTCTCCAGCCCCCTAATTTTTCACTCTCCCCAACCCTGAGAAATATTTTGACTTCAAAAAAAAAAAAAACAAAAAAAAAAAAAAATTTGGCCTGACCCCTAAAAAGTTCGTCCTGACCCCTAAAATTGTCCCCGACCCCTAAATCTCTCCAGCCTCCTAATTTTTCACTCTCCCCCGAACATGAGATATATTTTGACTTCAAAACAAAAAAAAACAAAAAAATTTTGCCTGACCCCTAAAAAGTTCGTCCTGACCCCTAAAATTTTCGCTGACCCCTAAATCTCTCAAGCCCCCTAATTTTTCACTCTCCTCCAACCATGAGAAATAATTTTAGTTCAAAACAAAAAAAAAACAAAAAAATTTGGCCTGACCCCTAAAAAGTTCGTCCTGACCCCTAAAATTTTCCCCGACCCCTAAATCTCTCTAGCCCCCTAATTTTTCACTCTCCCCCAACCATGAGAAATATTTTGACTTCAAAACAAACAAAAAAACAAAAAAATTTGGCCTGACCCCTAAAAAGTTCGTCCTGACCCCTAAAATTTTCCCCGACCCCTAAATCTCTCCAGCCCCCTAATTTTTCTTTCTCCTCCAACCATGAGAAATATTTTGACTTCAAAACAAAAAAAAAACAAAAAAATTTGGCCTGACCCCTAAAAAGTTCGTCCTGACCCCTAAAATTTTACCCGACCCCTAAATCTCTCCAGCCCCCTAATTTTTCACTCTCCCCCAACCCTGAGAAATATTTTGACTTCAAAACAAAAAAAAACAAAAAAAAACAAAAGAATTTGGCCTGACCCTTAAAAAGTTCGTCCTGACCCCTAAAATTGTCCCCGACCCCTAAATCTCTCTAGCCCCCTAATTTTTCACTCTCCCCCAACCATGAGATATATTTTGACTTCAAGACAAAAAAAAAACAAAAAAATTTGGCCTGACCCCTAAAAAGTGTGTCCTGCCCCCTAAATCTCTCCAGCCCCCTAATTTTTCACTCTCCTCCAACCATGAGAAATAATTTGACTTAAAAACAAAAAAAAACAAAAAAATTTGGCCTGACCCCTAAAAAGTTCGTCTTGACCCCTAAAATTTTCCCCGACCCCTACATCTCTCTAGCCCCCTAATTTTTCACTCTCCCCCAACCCTGAGAAATATTTTGACTTCAAAACAAAAAAAAACAAAAAAATTAGGCCTGACCCCTAAAAAGTTCGTCCTGACCCCTAAAATTTTCCCCGACCCCTAAATCTCTCTAGCCCCCTTATTTTTGACTCTCCCCCAACCATGAGAAATATTTTGACTTCAAAACAAAAAAAAAACAAAAAAATTTGGCCTGACCCCTAAAAAGTTCGTCCTGACCCCTAAAATTTTCCCCGACCCCTAAATCTCTCCAGCCCCCTAATTTTTCTTTCTCCTCCAACCATGAGATATATTTTGACTTCAAAACAAAAAAAAACAAAAAAATTTGGCCTGACCCCTAAAAAGTTCGTCCTGACCCCTAAAATTTTCCCCGACCCCTAAATCTCTCCAGCCCCCTAATTTTTCACTCTCCTCCAACCCTGAGAAATATTTTGACTTCAAAACAAAAAAAAACAAAAAAATTTGGCCTGACCCTTAAAAAGTTCGTCCTGACCCCTAAAATTTTCCCCGACCCCTAAATCTCTCCAGACCCCTTATTTTTCACTCTCCCCAACCCTGAGAAATATTTTGACTTCAAAACAAAAAAAACAAAAAAATTTGGCCTGACCCTTAAAAAGTTCGTCCTGACCCCTAAAATTTTCCCCGACCCCTAAATCTCTCTAGCCCCCTAATTTTTCACTCTCCCCCAACCCTGAAAAATATTTTGACTTCAAAACAAAAAAAAACAAAAACAAAAAAAAAATTTTTGCCTGACCCGTAAAAAGTTCGTCATGACCCCTAAAATTGTCCCCGACCCTTAAATCTCTCCAGCCCCCTAATTTTGCACTCTCCTCCAACCATGAGAAATATTTTGACTTCAAAACAAAAAAAAACAAAAAAATTTGGCCTGACCCCTAAAAAGTTCGTCCTGACCCCTAAAATTTTCCCCGACCCCTAAATCTCTCCAGCCCCCTAATTTTTCACTCTCCCCCAACCCTGAGAAATATTTTGACTTCAAAACAAAAAAAAACAAAAAAAAAACAAAAGAATTTGGCCTGACCCTTAAAAAGTTCGTCCTGACCCTTAAAATTGTCCCCGACCCCTAAATCTCTCTAGCCCCCTAATTTTTCACTCTCCCCCAACCATGAGATATATTTTGACTTCAAGACAAAAAAAAAACAAAAAAATTTGGCCTGAACCCTAAAAAGTGCGTCCTGCCCCCTAAATCTCTCCAGCCCCCTAATTTTTCACTCTCCTCCAACCATGAGAAATAATTTGACTTCAAAACAAAAAAAAACAAAAAAATTTGGCCTGACCCCTAAAAAGTTCGTCTTGACCCCTAAAATTTTCCCCGACCCCTACATCTCTCTAGCCCCCTAATTTTTCACTCTCCCCCAACCCTGAGAAATATTTTGACTTCAAAACAAAAAAAAACAAAAAAATTAGGCCTGACCCCTAAAAAGTTCGTCCTGACCCCTAAAATTTTCCCCGACTCCTAAATCTCTCTAGCCCCCTTATTTTTGACTCTCCCCCAACCATGAGAAATATTTTGACTTCAAAACAAAAAAAAAACAAAAAAATTTGGCCTGACCCCTAAAAAGTTCGTCCTGACCCCTTAAATTTTCCCCGACCCCTAAATCTCTCCAGCCCCCTAATTTTTCTTTCTCCTCCAACCATGAGATATATTTTGACTTCAAAACAAAAAAAAACAAAAAAATTTGGCCTGACCCCTCAAAAGTTCGTCCTGACCCCTAAAATTTTCCCCGACCCCTAAATCTCTCCAGCCCCCTAATTTTTCACTCTCCTCCAACCCTGAGAAATATTTTGACTTCAAAACAAAAAAAAACAAAAAAATTTGGCCTGACCCCTAAAAAGTTCGTCCTGACCCCTAAAATTTTCCCCGACCCCTAAATCTCTCCAGCCCCTTAATTTTTCACTCTCCCCCAACCCTGAGAAATATTTTGACTTCAAAATAAAAAAAAAACAAAAAAAAAAAAAAAAAATTTGGCCGGACCCCTAAAAAGTTCGTCCTGACCCCTAAAATTTTCCCCGACCCCTAAATCTCTCCAGCCCCCTAATTTTTCACTCTCCCCAACCCTGAGAAATATTTTGACTTCAAAAAAAAAAAAACAAAAAAAAAAAAAAATTTGGCCTGACCCCTAAAAAGTTCGTCCTGACCCCTAAAATTGTCCCCGACCCCTAAATCTCTCCAGCCTCCTAATTTTTCACTCTCCCCCGAACATGAGATATATTTTGACTTCAAAACAAAAAAAAACAAAAAAATTTTGCCTGACCCCTAAAAAGTTCGTCCTGACCCCTAAAATTTTCGCTGCCCCCTAAATCTCTCCAGCCCCCTAATTTTTCACTCTCCTCCAACCATGAGAAATAATTTGACTTCAAAACAAAAAAAAAACAAAAAAATTTGGCCTGACCCCTAAAAAGTTCGTCCTGACCCCTAAAATTTTCCCCGACCCCTAAATCTCTCTAGCCCCCTAATTTTTAACTCTCCCCCAACCATGAGAAATATTTTGATTTCAAAACAAACAAAAAAACAAAAAAATTTGGCCTGACCCCTAAAAAGTTCGTCCTGACCCCTAAAATTTTCCCCGACCCCTAAATCTCTCCAGCCCCCTAATTTTTTTTTCTCCTCCAACCATGAGAAATATTTTGACTTCAAAACAAAAAAAAACAAAAAAATTTGGCCTGACCCCTAAAAAGTTCGTCCTGACCCCTAAAATTTTACCCGACCCCTAAATCTCTCTAGCCCCCTAATTTTTCACTCTCCCCCAACCCTGAGAAATATTTTGACTTCAAAACAAAAAAAAACAAAAACAAAAAAAAAATTTTTGCCTGACCCGTAAAAAGTTCGTCCTGACCCCTAAAATTGTCCCCGACCCTTAAATCTCTCCAGCCCCCTAATTTTGCACTCTCCTCCAACCATGAGAAATATTTTGACTTCAAAACAAAAAAAAACAAAAAAATTTGGCCTGACCCCTAAAAAGTTCGTCCTGACCCCTAAAATTTTCCCCGACCCCTAAATCTCTCCAGCCCCCTAATTTTTCACTCTCCCCCAACCCTGAGAAATATTTTGACTTCAAAACAAAAAAAAACAAAAAAAAAAACAAAAGAATTTGGCCTGACCCTTAAAAAGTTCGTCCTGACCCCTAAAATTGTCCCCGACCCCTAAATCTCTCTAGCCCCCTAATTTTTCACTCTCCCCCAACCAGTAGATATATTTTGACTTCAAGACAAAAAAAAAAAAAAAAAATTTGGCCTGAACCCTAAAAAGTGCGTCCTGCCCCCTAAATCTCTCCAGCCCCCTAATTTTTCACTCTCCTCCAACCATGAGAAATAATTTGACTTCAAAACAAAAAAAAACAAAAAAATTTGGCCTGACCCCTAAAAAGTTCGTCTTGACCCCTAAAATTTTCCCCGACCCCTACATCTCTCTAGCCCCCTAATTTTTCACTCTCCCCCAACCCTGAGAAATATTTTGACTTCAAAACAAAAAAAAACAAAAAAATTAGGCCTGACCCCTAAAAAGTTCGTCCTGACTCCTAAAATTTTCCCCGACCCCTAAATCTCTCTAGCCCCCTTATTTTTGACTCTCCCCCAACCATGAGAAATATTTTGACTTCAAAACAAAAAAAAAACAAAAAAATTTGGCCTGACCCCTAAAAAGTTCGTCCTGACCCCTAAAATTTTCCCCGACCCCTAAATCTCTCCAGCCCCCTAATTTTTCTTTCTCCTCCAACCATGAGATATATTTTGACTTCAAAACAAAAAAAAACAAAAAAATTTGGCCTGACCCCTAAAAAGTTCGTCCTGACCCCTAAAATTTTCCCCGACCCCTAAATCTCTCCAGCCCCCTAATTTTTCACTCTCCTCCAACCCTGAGAAATATTTTGACTTCAAAACAAAAAAAAACAAAAAAATTTGGCCTGACCCCTAAAAAGTTCGTCCTGACCCCTAAAATTTTCCCCGACCCCTAAATCTCTCCAGCCCCTTAATTTTTCACTCTCCCCCAACCCTGAGAAATATTTTGACTTCAAAATAAAAAAAAAACAAAAAAAAAACAAAAAAATTTGGCCGGACCCCTAAAAAGTTCGTCCTGACCCCTAAAATTTTCCCCGACCCCTAAATCTCTCCAGCCCCCTAATTTTTCACTCTCCCCAACCCTGAGAAATATTTTGACTTCAAAAAAAAAAAAAACAAAAAAAAAAAAAAATTTGGCCTGACCCCTAAAAAGTTCGTCCTGACCCCTAAAATTGTCCCCGACCCCTAAATCTCTCCAGCCTCCTAATTTTTCACTCTCCCCCGAACATGAGATATATTTTGACTTCAAAACAAAAAAAAACAAAAAAATTTTGCCTGACCCCTAAAAAGTTCGTCCTGACCCCTAAAATTTTCGCTGCCCCCTAAATCTCTCCAGCCCCCTAATTTTTCACTCTCCTCCAACCATGAGAAATAATTTGACTTCAAAACAAAAAAAAAAACAAAAAAATTTGGCCTGACCCCTAAAAAGTTCGTCCTGACCCCTAAAATTTTCCCCGACCCCTACATCTCTCTAGCCCCCTAATTTTTCACTCTCCCCCAACCCTGAGAAATATTTTGACTTCAAAACAAAAAAAAACAAAAACAAAAAAAAAATTTTTGCCTGACCCGTAAAAAGTTCGTCCTGACCCCTAAAATTGTCCCCGACCCTTAAATCTCTCCAGCCCCCTAATTTTGCACTCTCCTCCAACCATGAGAAATATTTTGACTTCAAAACAAAAAAAAACAAAAAAATTTGGCCTGACCCCTAAAAAGTTCGTCCTGACCCCTAAAATTTTCCCCGACCCCTAAATCTCTCCAGCCCCCTAATTTTTCACTCTCCCCCAACCCTGAGAAATATTTTGACTTCAAAACAAAAAAAAACAAAAAAAAAACAAAAGAATTTGGCCTGACCCTTAAAAAGTTCGTCCTGACCCCTAAAATTGTCCCCGACCCCTAAATCTCTCTAGCCCCCTAATTTTTCACTCTCCCCCAACCATGAGATATATTTTGACTTCAAGACAAAAAAAAAACAAAAAAATTTGGCCTGAACCCTAAAAAGTGCGTCCTGCCCCCTAAATCTCTCCAGCCCCCTAATTTTTCACTCTCCTCCAACCATGAGAAATAATTTGACTTCAAAACAAAAAAAAACAAAAAAATTTGGCCTGACCCCTAAAAAGTTCGTCTTGACCCCTAAAATTTTCCCTGACCCCTACATCTCTCTAGCCCCCTAATTTTTCACTCTCCCCCAACCCTGAGAAATATTTTGACTTCAAAACAAAAAAAAACAAAAAAATTAGGCCTGACCCCTAAAAAGTTCGTCCTGACCCCTAAAATTTTCCCCGACCCCTAAATCTCTCTAGCCCCCTTATTTTTGACTCTCCCCCAACCATGAGAAATATTTTGACTTCAAAACAAAAAAAAAACAAAAAAATTTGGCCTGACCCCTAAAAAGTTCGTCCTGACCCCTAAAATTTTCCCCGACCCCTAAATCTCTCCAGCCCCCTAATTTTTCTTTCTCCTCCAACCATGAGATATATTTTGACTTCAAAACAAAAAAAAACAAAAAAATTTGGCCTGACCCCTAAAAAGTTCGTCCTGACCCCTAAAATTTTCCCCGACCCCTAAATCTCTCCAGCCCCCTAATTTTTCACTCTCCTCCAACCCTGAGAAATATTTTGACTTCAAAACAAAAAAAAACAAAAAAATTTGGCCTGACCCCTAAAAAGTTCGTCCTGACCCCTAAAATTTTCCCCGACCCCTAAATCTCTCCAGCCCCTTAATTTTTCACTCTCCCCCAACCCTGAGAAATATTTTGACTTCAAAATAAAAAAAAAACAAAAAAAAAACAAAAAAATTTTGCCGGACCCCTAAAAAGTTCGTCCTGACCCCTAAAATTTTCCCCGACCCCTAAATCCTTCCAGCACCCTAATTTTTCACTCTCCCCCAACCCTGAGAAATATTTTGAGTTCAAAACCAAAAAAAAACAAAAAAATTTGGCCTGACCCCTAAAAAGTGCGTCCTGACCCCTAAATCCCTCCAGCACCCTAATTTTTCACTCTCCCCCAACCCTGAGAAATATTTTGAGTTCAAAACCAAAAAAAAAGAAAAAAATTTGGCCTGACCCCTAAAGAGTTCGTCCTTACCCCTAAAATTTTCCCCGACCCCTAAATCTCTCCAGCCCCCGTAATTTTTCACTCTCCCCCAACCGAGAAATATTTTGAGTTCAAAACAAAAAAAAACAACAAAATTTGGCCTGAACCCTAAAAAGTTCGGCCTGACCCCTAAAATTTTCCCCGACCCCTCAATCTCTCCAGCCCCCCCAACTTTTTTTAAAAAACGTGAGTTATCGCTCTTCCTTAGCTATCCTTTAACAACATTCCTGGGGGGACCGTTATACTTTAGAAGCACCAACATTTGTAGGGAACATTATAATTTAGAAGCACCAACATTCCTGGGATGAGACCGTTATACTTCAGAAGCACTAATATTTCTATGGACTGTTATACTATAGAATCACCAACATTCCTGGCGGGCCGTGATACTTTAGAAGCACCACCCCAGGTCCCTATAGTGGGGAAGCACCCCTGGTCCCTATACTGGAGAAGCACCCATTGTCCGTATTCTGCAGAAGCCTCCGGGTTCTAAAATGTAGAAGCCCCCCTGGTGCTGGGTCATATACTGTAGAAGCATCCCTGGTCCCTATACTGGAGAAGCACCCATGGTCCTTTTACTGCAGAAGCCTCTATGTTCTAATATTGTAGAAGCACCCCCGGTACTGGGTCCTATACTGTAGAAGCACCTCTGGTCCCTATACTGTAGAAGCACCATTGCCCCTATTCTGTAGAAGCCTCCGGATTCTATATGGTAGAAGCACCCCCGGTTCTGGGTCCTATACTGTAGAAGCACACATGGTCCCTATTCTGCAGAAGCCTCCGGGTCCTATATTGTAGAAGCACCCCCGGTTCTGGGTCTTTTTTATACGTATATAGAGTGGTTATAACCCAACGGGTCACTGGTAACATGTACTGGTTAAATTCTTTTTTTATTTTTTTATTCATATATAGAGTGGTTATGACTCAACGGGTCACTGTAAACGTGTACTTGTCAAATTCCTCTTTTTTTCTTGTTTCATCACTATAAAATATAATGAAAAATAACTGAAAAGCCCCCCCCCCCCCGATAAAATATGCCCCATGGACCCCTAAGAGGTGGGTTTATAGATTCAGGAATACTCTCATCATCTTACTCTGTGAATTTTACATAAGAATACACTTTTATATGTTATGTATAAAAATATGTTGAAGTAAAATAAGTTTTGAAGAGAAAAAAAAATTCAAAACCTATAACGATGACGTCATATACTTATTACTGTGACGTCACGTGCACAAGAATAAGTTGGTTGAAAACAAAATTATTATTACATAATTACATTGGCTGATTTCCAAATTACTACTGAATAACATTAGAAAAGTTTGAAAAAAACAGACCCGCTGCCGAAGACTGGCCTCGTTGACCCCTAGCAACATGTTTTTTTGTTGTAATTTTGAGATATTATGATCCCAGGTGTTGTACGGTTCTGAAGATATCAACTTTTTGACATGTCGCCGCGTAGTTTTTGAGGAGAAGCTGGCCATACAAACAAACAAACAAACAGACAAACATACAGACAAGTGCCCTTTATAGAGGAGATGTTTTTCTTCAAAAAAGCTTTCTCTTTTGTTTTGTTTTTAAACATCGTGAGTAAGAACAGAATTTTTTAAAGAAGAATAACGAGAATGTGACATCACATGACACGATCAATGTTGCATTTACCTTCCAGTCGATGAATGAAAAGACAAAAGGTTCGTATGACACGAGTAAAGTATCTTTAAAAGTAGCTGACACAAACGATGATTTGGATTCAATTGTATCTATAATAAATCAGTTAAGTTCATGAAATATTTTATTTGGCTTCGATGAGAATTTCGATAACAACAACTTTTCTATCTGACTAAATTATGACCACGTGATTTCTTTTGTTATACATATTTCAAAAGAACTTAAAAACAACAGAGTGACTCAATTCTTTTGTTATACATATTTCAAAAGAACTTAAAAACAGAGTGACTCAATTCTTTTGTTATACATATTTCAAAAGAAGTTAAAAACAACAGAGTGACTCATTTCTTTTGTTATACATATTTCAAAAGAAGTTAAAAACAACAGAGTGACTCATTTCTTTTGTTATACATATTTCAAAAGAACTTAAAAACAACAGAGTGACTCATTTCTTTTGTTATACATATTTCAAAAGAACTTAAAGACAACAGAGTGACTCAATTCTTTTGTTATACATATTTCAAAAGAACTTAAAAACAACAGAGTGACTCATTTCTTTTGTTATACATATTTCAAAAGAACTTAAAAACAACAGAGTGACTCATTTCTTTTGTTATACATATTTCAAAAGAACTTAAAAACAGCAGAGTAACACAATCTGAAAAATAGATACAACGCTAAACTCAGATAACACACGCAGACACGCATATATAAATTCTTAATATTTTGAGAAGTTTTGATTCATAATACTAGAATTTCACAACTACAACGGAGTCAGGCTAAAAAAATAGCGTGTTTTATCCACCGTTTCTTATATATATATATATATATATATATATATATATATATATATATATATATATATATATATATATATATATATATATATATATATATATATATATATATATATATATATATGTGTCTCGGAAGTTTCTCAACCATTAAAACTATATTAAAAAACAAAAAACAAAAAAACTTATAGTCCCAAGTCTTTCAGTGAAAATCACTCATGTAAGTCAGTTTACTTTTTACAGTTATTATATTAGTTTGTTTCTAACACTATTTTAAGGGATCATCAGTTGTTTACCATGAAAAACTGTTTCGGGAATTTAAAAACAAGACAGTATTTAATTTCATGGCTTCCCAGCAGAGTTGATCAGACCCCATTTCCCTTAAAAGACAAAAACATTAACTATTTATTTACCTGTGCTGTTCGTCTGTCTAATAAAATTTATCCGTTACTTACAAAAATGTTGCTGCATTTTAAAGTGTTTGGACGAATCCATGACACTATTATTTAGATGATTAATGTATTATTTTTAGTTTTATATTATAAATATAAAAATATCAACACATCAAAAAATAAAAAAAAAATAAATAAATATGTATATATATATATATATATATACACACATACATACATATATATATACCTTTAGTCCCCCCTTCTCTCCCTCCTCCTCCTTTGTTGTCCATCTCCCCATTGTCGTCAACCTCAAATAAATATTAATCTTCCTTGTTCACTTACAGTTTTTCTAATCTGCGTTCACAACTGTCGATTTTTTCCCTTTTCTCAGTGTTTCAAATCGGCGTTTATAAGTTAACCGTTAATTTCTTCTTCTTCTTCTTCTTCTTCTTCTTCTTTCTATCTACTGTATTTTTATTGTTTTTCTTTTTCTCATTATAATTAGTAGATGTGTTATATATACGTTTATACATATTCTACATTATTTTTATTTATATATCCTATGATTTGTTCTATCAGTTTATTTTGATTAATTTGATAAGATTTAAAAGCATCAGTATGGCGAGTAATTGCCTTATTTAATTGTCCAAATATTTTATTTTGATCGCCACCTTGGTTAATCATTCTTATTATTAGATCAGAAATTGGGGGCATGAAATCTACTAATTTTAAGGTAACACGAGCAATCCTCAGAAATTCAGACATAATACTCCCGTAAAATATATACACAGGGCTAGTACTATTTTTATATGGTATTCGCACGATACGAAAAAGGAATGAATTTCTTTTATCAAACAGTTTATAGATAAATATTTTATCTTCAATTTTTATATCCAAATCAAGAAAAGTAGCTTGTGTTCCTTTATGTTCACAGTTTAATTTTAACTCTTTAGGATATATTACATGTTTAGTATTTGCAAACTCTTCGCTATCATTAATGCAAACAAGGTCGTCAATATATCGCCTACATCCATGATAACTATACGATCTAGATATATCATTTTTTATTAATGATGACATTATATATATATATTCCAGTCTATGTAAATATAGATTTGCCCAAAATGGAGACGGATCCAAACCCATTGGAATACCTATTGTTTGGAGTAATAATTTATTCCCTATTTGAAAGTAACTCTCTTTTATAAGGTGACTTATACGTATTATCAGACCAGTTTTGGACACACTCGTCTTACCATTTTTATTTTTACACCAAAAGGCTTTAGATTTTGCAAAGTCTATGTATTTACTTTTTCCTCCTGCAAAAGCTAAATCTACAGTATTACCTAATTCTTTAATAAGTTCTTTATGTGGTATTTTTGTATATAATGTACTAAAATCATATGTCGAGATTGATTTAGCCTGTTTACGAGAATTAATACGATCTAATTTCTCTTTTACTAGATCGGAATTATTTACCACCCAAAATAGGTTTATATTACTATAGAGTTTACTTTTTTTATGGAAATTATTTATTTGGTTTATAATTAATTTAAAGATTTTAGACACAGCCTTACTTAAAGGTTTAGTGTTACAGATTGTTGAGGCAATAATGAAACGGGCGCCAACTGCTGTTTTATGCATTTTAGGTATCCAATACATTTGTATTTTTCTTCTAATTTTAATCCTAATTTTTCACAAATAACAGTATTGTTTATAATAATATAATCGCTTTTATTATTACTTAATTTATAAGTATCTTAAACTTCACCTATTATTCCTACTTCAAGCAATAAGCGTTGTATATAATAATTTTACAGATAAAAGCTATATTATTTGTCGCCTTATCAATAGGAACTATTACAAACCTATTTCGAAGCATTTCAAGCTCCGTAGTTATTTGTGGATTTCTATTTTAGGGTTTTAAATTCTTTTAAACGTTCTACTTTTTTTTATTTACGAATCTAGTATATTATTTTTCCATGCGTCATATCTAGAATAGTTTTTTTTTACAAACCTATTTTGAAGCATTTCAAGCTCCGTAGTTATTTGTGGATTTCTAAGGAGGGGATTCGTTCTTTTAGGGTGTTTAAATTCTTTTAAACGTTCTACTTTTTTATTACGAATCTAAGTACATTATTTTTCCATGCGTCAAATGTAGAGTGTAATAGTTTGTTTTTTAGCCATGGATGCAGTGAAATTATCTAACGCTTTATTTATTTCCTTAACACATTTCCCATAATTTAAACATTTAGGTTCTCTATAGTTTGGGCCTTTACTTAGGTGTTTTCTAAATTCAGAATTTTTAACTATCGCTAGATTACCGGTAATTATATGCCCTATGTCAGTATTACATAAAGGCGAGGTATATATAGGTATATATATATATATATATATATATATATATATATATATATTTTTTAATGCAACCTTAATTCCTATATAATTTTATTTCTAGCTACCATATCGCAGAATGGTTCGTAGGTGTAGTGTTTAGATAGTATTTTATTATTATTATTATTATTATTATTATTACTAGTATTACTATTGTTATAAAGAATTTTATTTGATATGCAAATTACCATATCATACGGTAGTTTTAAGGTAGTATATTATTATTATTATTATTATTATTTTATTATTTATTTATGTATATATAAGTAACATTATAAGCTGAATTATTTCGACACTTGATTATTGGGGAAATGGTAGTTTTATCTGTACCATTGGAGAGCCATGCATATAACTGTCCTGTTTTTAAATCTCCGAAACAGTTTCATGGTAAACAGCTGAAGATCCCCGTGTTAATATTAGATGCTTACGTTAAGGTCTCCTGTTTTTGTTTCACTGTTAGATACTTTATCCCCCTTTTCATTTTATTTACTTACTATTATATATTATTTATTTATGAATTTTCCAACAAATGTTAAGTCTACACTATTTTGGATTTAGTTAGTTTCTCTGGGAATTTAAACTGCATTTTCCTTTTTTTTTGTCTTTTTGTTTAAAATAACTCAAAGCTTCTTTAGACTATATATATATAGGTATATATATATATATATATATAGGTATATATATATATATATAAAGGTATATATATATATATATATATAAAGGTATATATATATATATATATATATATATATAAAGGTATATATATATATATATATATATATATAAAGGTATATATATATATATATATATATATATAGGTATATATATATATATATATATATATAGGTATATATATATATATATATATATATATAGGTATATATATATATATATATATATATATAGGTAGGTATATATATATATATATATATATATAGGTAGGTATATATATATATATATATATATAGGTATATATACATATATATATATATATAGGTATATATACCTATATATATATATATATAGGTATATATACCTATATATATATATATATAGGTATATATACCTATATATATATATATATATATATATAGGTATATATACCTATATATATATATATATATAGGTATATATACCTATATATATATACCTATATATATATATATATATATACCTATATATATATATATATATATACCTATATATATATATATATATATATACCTATATATATATATATATATATATACCTATATATATATATATATATACCTATATATATATATATATATATATATATAGGTATATATATATATATATAGGTATATATATATAAATATAGGTACATATATATATATATAGGTATATATATATAT
>CAUVYP010000472.1:60000-62500 GCA_963556195.1 Sepiola atlantica
ATTAACCCTGGTTAGTCCTAGTAAAGTAAATACCCAGTTTTTCTGTAAGATACTTTTCTGTATTCTGTAAATATACAATCTAGTAACTTACAATCTAGTAACGTCCGTCCGGATTTTTCTCCGAAACCATCCATTGAATTTCTCTGAAATTTTGCATGAAGTTGTAACTTTGGTCAGGGTAGAAAGTGACATTCTGATTTTTCAAAAAAAATCTGGTTAGCTCTCCAGGGGGTTAAAAGGCCCCAAAATGTCAAAAAATGACATTTTTTGCCCCATAACTTTTCATCCATCCATTCAATTTCTCTGAAACTTGGCCAAAATTTGGAGGCAAAAATAAGTATCGCTAACCTTGGAAAAAATCTGGTTCGCGCACCCAGGGGGTCAAAAGCCCCCAAAATGGCAAAAAATGACCCTTTTCTCCCATAACGTTTGATTTATTAATTCAATTTTTCTGAAACTTGGCCAAAATGTAGAGGCAATTGTTCTGGATATTAAATGAGCATCCTTGACCTCAGAAAAATTCTGGTACGCGCAAAGGGGGGGGGGTCAAAAATGCCCCAAATTGCCCTAATTTATTGCATGTTACACTCGCCACATCGAGTCACATACAAAGGGGGCCACGCACGCGTGGCTTGGTGAAAAGAGCTTTTCTTAACGCAGAAACACCTGAGCCCCATATTCCCCCTACTGTGCATCAGACAACTGCAAATACACATTTACTTTTAGAAACTCCTAAAGAAAATTATGTCACCACCACACGTAGTGGTCGACGAGTACATTGGCCCAAAAAATTGTCTAAAACTGTCTATATATAGAATGAGCCTTGTACTCTATTTTGCAAAACATACTTCTCACATTAAGGATCCACACTTCTCCAAAATTACTTTTTCAAAGAGAGGACAAACTCTTAAATAAAATAAAAATATATATTTTTTCATTTATATACAAACATTTCCTGAAAATACTTCTTGCAGAAAAGACTTTTCCCTGCAAAAAAAAAAACAAACTTTTTAAACATTTGTTAATCGACAAATTTTGTATTTTTGTTATTTCCCACTGCTACACTTCCTTTTATTTCCTGTCGGCTTTCAGCGTAAGCAGGGGGTTATGTAGCAGTCACCAATAGGGACTACTTTTGAATGCGTAATCACTGTCCCTGTGAGCTGGCTTGTCCAATCAAATCTGTATTCAACATTTTCTTAGAAAGGGATTTGCTTTTCTTACTTTAATATAGTGTGGATGAAATGATTGTTTTCATTTATACGTAAAGCAAGATTCTTCAATAAAATTAATCGAATGTGTGAGTCCTTAAAAGTTTAACGCAGTATCAAGACAGTTCGATTTCTTATTGTTTTCATATACTGAAAGAATCATAGCAAAGAGTTCAATCGAAAGTCATGCCAGCCCCGTGGTCAGATGATGCCCTTTTTTCTGCACATTTCTTGTCAAAATCATTCTCTCTTTAATTTTACGTCCAGACAAATTCGTCTGGAGAATCTCAGCCGATAAAGATTTTATAAAACATGCATGAGATAACGCAAACATATATAATCTAATATATAAAGTAAAGTCAGAATTTCATCAAGATATAACTCCGTAAACAAACGTAAAACTGCTGGTGTTCCCTGTGAAAATAAGTTTCTATCTATTTTTAGTACTCTAGGCGCTAATAACGGACGTTGAATTTAATTGAAATTTCAGTAACAATATGCTTCCTATAGATTCCAGTAGAGGTCTGGATGGTGCTCTTTTTGGCTGGTGTTGACATACTCCTTGACCTTTCACGACCATTTCGTGCGAAACTAAACTATTTTAGTACCACAGTGAAGAGGGTGTTCGATTACACATTATTATTATTATCATTATTATCATTATTATTATTTTCATATATTATTAGTAATATTAATATCATTATTATTATTATTATTATAATAATTATTATTAATATTAATATAATAATAATAATATTATTATTAATATTAATATTAATAATAATAATAATATTATTATTAATATATTATTATTATATTATTATAATTATTATTGTTGTTATTATTATATATATTCTTCTTATTGTTTCTGAAAGAATTGGTGAGCCAATAAATATGACTTTATTTGTCATTTAAGGCCACGTGCTGTCATTTTACTACGGGAATGTCGGGAATGATAACTGAAAGTCTCAGAATAGAATTTCTCATTCGGATTTAATTTGTAGATTTATGTCTTTCTGGCATTTAGAAGTTGATGGCCGTGCAGGGTGTTAATCTTCAGATAAATCCGTGAAAAAGCTATTTCCACCCAAAACGAATACGGATAACGACTACATATTGATTCGTCTGGGCGGATTAAGTGTGTGATGGAATGTGTACATATCTCTTTGGTGGTGCAGTCTTTTACGGCTATATGTCTTAATATTCGTCTGACACAATGAGTTATACACTATTATATACATTTTCTTATTAAAATGTAAATATGTTCATATGTTTATATATTTTTATTA
>CAUVYP010000472.1:70000-87500 GCA_963556195.1 Sepiola atlantica
TCAAAAAAATTGAATGGATGGATCAAACGTTATGGGAGAAAAGGGTCATTTTTTTTGCAATTTTGGGGGCTTTTGACCCCCTGGAGGCGCGAACCAGATTTTTTCCAAGATCAGCGATACTTATTTTCTATTAGGAACAATTGCCTCCATATTTTGGCCAAGTTTCAGAGAAATTAAATAGATGGATGAAAAGTTATGGGGCAAAAAATGTCATTTTTTGCCATTTCGGGGCCTTTTCAGCCCCTTTGGGGCTAACCAGATTTTTTTTTTTAAATCGGAGAATGTCACTTTCTAACATGACAAAAGTTACAACTTCATGCAAAATTTCAGAGAAATTCAATGGATCGTTGCGGAGAAAAATCCGGACGGACGGACGTAGGGAGGGAGGGAGGGACATGCCTCAAAACATAAGTCCCCCGATTTTATAAATCAGGGGACTTATGTTTTGAGGCATGTCCGTCCGTCCGTTCGGATCTTTAACACAATATTATCAAGTAATTCATCTCAAACCAGTTTTAAATTAAGAAATACATTTGTAAGAGTTGGTTCGGTTTTTATATAATCTTCAAATATTTTCTTCAACCGAATTTATATTTTTATTTGTTTTTCGTTCAGATTTCATTTCGTTCAGATTTCATTTTGTTTTTCTGTTTTACGATATATCCGCCATTAAATAAAATGACGAAACAGAATTTCTCTTCTTTTAAAACCGTGTGATTTAATGTGTTTTTAATCTGAGGATTTTTATATCTATTGATTACATTACAAATTTAATAGCTCATAATACAGAATTCTCAAAAGATACAATTTTGATTCTCAGATTTCTATGTAAATTTAATGTAAAACTACCGGCGCGTAAAGCAAAAAACGCATAAATAACATTTGTTGAGGTAATAACCGGGAGAAAGATAAACTAATTTTTCAATAGTTTTTTAATCTGAAATGTGTCGATTAATCAAAATGTATCACAGTGCTTCAAAAATAGAACTTAATTTTACCGCCAACTGATACAATATCAGAAAATAATTGACTGGTTGTTTATGAAGTTAGTTACAAAAGTAATCAGTTGGGATTTATTTGCTTTCGGCAAAAACAAGATGTTACCTGCGTAATACGCTACTGCGCAATAATTAATTCTTCAAATCTGTATTCACTTCTTGTCTGGTAAACAAGTTTTCTTTTACTCCAAGTACGTATGTACTCGTATTAGCGTAGTGTCGTGAGAATAAGCTCAATATATCCGTCATTCCATTAATGGAATTTTACAAACTGAAATGATAGCGCAATAAAGATCACATTGAACGTGACTACCGGCTATTTTGCTGCTAATCCACACGACTTGGTTGTCAACATAACAGGAGACTGCATTGTCTACTCGAGGAAATAGCGGGTTCGCTGTCCAAGTAAAATAAGGCGCCTATCAAATCCTTTTTACTCAAAACCCGCATGACAAAATAAAAAAATAATCTATACCAATATACTTCTTAAAAATATCCGCAAGAATAAAGATGAAATTAGCATAACTAATTATGAGATATTGTCTTAGGAAAAACAAATTAAATTAAAAGTAAATAAATTAAAATATTTTAATGCGTTAAACATTTTAAATGGCCAGAGTTCAGGTATACAGATACTCAGAATTTATTTATGACATATTTATAGACATAATCACTCCATTCTTTTTCTCCGGAATGTATAATTATAAATTCAATCAAAAATACCCGTCCCAGGAATGGTAAAATCCTTCGTCGAAATAAAGACAATAATTTCCTAATAGCTTCGGCCAATATCCTGCAAGCTTTCGGATTTGGTCAAAGTATAAATCGTTTTTCTTTAAGGCGAAACATTTTAAATAGAGTTATTCAACTTTTCGAAAGTCTCCATTTTTTTCTATGCATCTTAAATCTCTCGAAACAAAGTGTTGAAATAGAAAAATATGTTGAAGTAAATATCTGATGTGTGATAAATAATTATTTACATTTTTCTATTTGAGAAAAATGGATGCAATAGTAAATCATATGTTTTTCAGCATACTTATTACGAGTTCACCATTTGGTACAGTCTGGAAATGAGCGCCATATTTAGATCTTACATGATTTTTACTCTACTGTATATATTTCGTTTTTGATATTGCTTATTTATAATGTACACAACGTTTTAGTTGCATAAACTAACACTTCGAATAGAAGTAGGCTTCTTTTATGAGGGAACTCTTAAAATAGACAGAAGTGGGTTGGGCAGGTACGAGAGAGTATAAGATGCAGGGAAATAGACATGTGAGAAGCAGCTATTATCATCGATTAGGGAAGTAAGAAGAGCAAATAGAAGAATAAAAAGAAAATTGACGATGGTTACGAAGAAGTACAGTTTTGAAAGAGGAGAGAGATAAAGTTTGACAATACACAACATACACCTTAGACCATTTTGCTAATGTCTGAAGACACATTCTACATGCAAAAACATGAATTGTTATACACACAGAAGATAACAAGCCGCGCGTGCGTGGTCCCCCTCTGTATGTGACTCGATGTGGCGAGTGTAAAATGCAATAAATTTGGGCAATTTGGGGCATTTTTGACCCCCTGGGGTGCGAACCAGAATTTTTCTGAGGTCAAGGATGCTCATTTTATATCCAGAACAATTGCCTCTACATTTTGGTCAAGTTTCAGAAAAATTGAATGGATGGATCAAACGTTATGAGAGAAAAGGGTCATATTTTGCAATTTTTGGGGCTTTTGATCCCCTGGGGGCGCGAACCAGATTTTTTCCAAGGTCAGCGATACTTATTTTCTATTAGGAACAATTGTCTCCACATTTTGGCCAAGTTTCAGAGAAATTGAATAGATGGATGAAAAGTTATGAGGCAAAAAATGTCATTTTTTGCCATTTCGGGGCCTTTTCAGCCCCTGGGCTAACCAGATTTATTTTAAAAAAATCAGAGAATGTCACTTTCTAACCTGACCAAAGTTACAACTTCATGCAAAATTTCAGAGAAATTCAATGGATGGTTGCGAAGAAAAATCCGGACAGACGGACGGAGCGTAATGCCTCAAAACATAGGTCCCCCGATTTATAAAATCGGGGGACCAAATATACAACACATCTGCATGAAATATAAATATATTTTTATTAGCTATTTATGCTCGTTTAATGCTCGTGTTGGTATTCCCAAGTAGAGGCGCCTCAGGCGATCGGCGATGAAGCAGACCTCTCTGATGAGATAGACGAAAGGGTAACACCATCAACGACAAAAAAAAACCCACAAAACGAAAGAGTAATGACTTCGAGGATTGCCTCCTTACAACTGATCAGAAACATCACCGACTGATAACGTCCTTGTGTTTTTTATTCGCGTAACTTTATTTCTATTTTGTAAAATTCGCAATGTATTTTTGTTACACGTCTTTGGATTGGTTAAGAAAATCATCCCTTGAATTATACTAAAAATCAGCTGTTCGTTTGATAACTCACTTCGGCTCCACTAACATACTTGCTATTAAGATCATCCTGGTCCGTAAAAAGTCGGTTGAATACTCTCTGAATAAACATTTCACGAAGCATGTGCAGTGCACAATACGATGCGGGAGATTATTTTTAATCAATCAGATTTAGATTAAGCCAATGCCACGAAAAGGTCACACTCAATAGCGACTTGCAACGAACGACGTGCAAATGGAATTACATTAAGTGATGAATTAGTACGGCCAATTCTTCTTGGTGGAACGTGCCAATTTATTTAATGGTAGAAGTTCTGCATATTCTGCTTAAAGATAAATGCATCTTATAAAGAAATCCGATACAGGAATAGGATTAAAAATAAGACGGTGCTTTAGTGGAAAGTGCACGGACGCATTTGATATATACGATGAAGGATGAAAGTTATTGAATTCACATAAAAACTACAACTTAAACGCTTATCCGAGCAATTCCAAACTCTTTACAGCGAGGGCAATAACGATTATTCCTACTCCAAATCAAAAATACTATTTGGCCTTTTGGCTAAGATCAAAGTGTAGTATCTGGTCCGATGGATACTGCACCCCATACTGGTGTTGCCTTGGCCTTCGGGTCTTGATTTACGCCGGTCAATGGGTCTGTCCTGCGCAGTTCTCGGAGGTCCACCTTCCCAGGCTTTGCCCCCCCTCTTTGGGGAGGAGTAAGTTTATTGCTTACTGCCTGAGGCGCCCTTACCGGGGAATGCCGACGGGGCTGCCCAAGCAATTTTTAAACCCCACTTTCCCGACCCGACCTTGGGTCACATCTTACTTGTGGGAGTAAGATAAAAACTGGCCTTGTGCCTAACTCCTGGAGAGGAGTAAATCAATACTCCACATCAAAAATAATAATGTAAGTATTAGCATCTTTTATGGGGTCTCAATCAATCAAAGAACTGTAAAATTATATTAATCAAAAAATATATCAGCAGGGATACCTCTCCCATGTAGATTTCCTTACGCTGAAAGATACATGAATCCTGTAATAAATTTAATGAAGTCGAAGACTGGCGTGATCCATGGTTGTTAAGTACTCATCGCGTATCATTTATGAAAGCGGATACTTTTTTAAGAAGACAGTTTGATTGGCAACAACAGTCAGAAATGAGAAAAGGAAATAAGAAAAGTGAAAATCACGTGAGGAGGTACGTCATAATCTTAGGGAATATTTTGAAAGGGCGAAATCGATTGGTAACGGGTGGAACATATCAAATATGTTTGTAGAATGAGTAGTTTAAACAAACTGAGGCCTTCCCTTTCTCTCTCGCTCTCTCTATTCCACCCACTCACCAGAAAAGGTATGGAGATATGATAAAGCACAACTTTTGGTAATCATTCGTCTTGATTAACTTTTTAAAACAACCTCAAATACATTTTGTGTCTTACACTGTGTACCTAAATCAAACGAAATTTTGATTAACAGATTCCATTTTCAAAAAAATATTTTATCTGTCGAACACAGTGGCACAATATCGTTTCCTTGAGATCTGAAATATGGACATCGTCATATAATGATAATTCAACTGTCAATATATTTATCTAATTAGCCTTTCTTCTCGAGTGGCTTTTAGACTTATGTCTATATAAAAACAAAGCAACTGAAGAAGTGTGTCTCAGATCCAACATGTGCTAGGAAAATAGATAGCAACATCATCATCATCATAGAATGGGAACAGAGCCACTAGATGATTACGATGCTATACAACGCGATTTCTTGTCATGTATAAGTTTACAAGATGCATGGTGAGACGGCGGGATAGGGTAGTGGTTGTAAAACAAATGTAGATATGAACTATATTATTATTAAAGGAGTTACATTCGCCTAAAATGCATTTAAACTTATGAATTACATTGGTTCTTTCTAGTGGTTTTGGGATTAAGGAGGAGTTGTGTTTTACTACATGATTTTGGGTTTTAAATTTCTTATAGTAAATAATAAGTCTAATTGTATTCCATGATAAATGCCTGTATACTGAAATCATATGCCCTTAATAGGGTTAAGATTAAAATTCATATACACTAAATGTACAAAAGCAAGGAAATTCCCAAATTTTTACACTTTTATTGTCATTAAGGGTATGACTACATATCAACCAAACCATTTCATTATCACATCACTACAGTATAAATCTCTATGCATGAGTGGATGAAGTGTGTGAGGTGCGCTGAAGAAAAATTCCTACCAGTAAAATACATAGCCCTGTTGTGCTCGCATACCCTTAATGACAATAAAAGTGTAAAAATTTGGGAATTTCCTTGCTTTTGTACATTTAGTGTATATGAATTTTCATCTTAACCCTATTAAGGGCATATGATTTCAGTATACTGGCATTTATGGAATGTCACTACTTTTGTTAAGGCTATGCCCCAATACAATGGTCATTTTAAAGGTTTTTTGGAAATTTCTGGAAAACTAAGGTATATGGTAAAATTAAAATGCCATCAACTAGACCCTAGAACCTCTATCTCTGCCAAAAATCAGCTGAATCCATCAAATAGTTGATGAGATACAGGGTGGCACATACGTACGTACACACGGATAACAAAATCATGCCTGAACTTTCTGGATCTCTGGGTCGCCTTGACTAATGATGCTGAAATTCTACACCCTTATAGAACCTATTAAAAAAGATTGCGCAAAGTTTTAACTAATTTGGTTTATTGGTTTTTGAGTTATGGTTGATCAAAGAAATGAAATTTCTAGCATAAGCCGTTTTTGAAGTCTTTTAAGGGATAGAGCGTTCTCGCGCCTCCCTTGATTATTATTGTCAATTGGAGATATTTATATGTGTAAAATATTTTTCATGGCATTTTCTTTAAATCTGAAGTTTAGTTGTATTTGATTACAATAGTATATGTTAATATAGCTTGATTTGTGAAGTTCGATATTATTATTATTATTTGTAGTGGTGTTTTAAAACCATGCACCTTGTAAACTTCATCTTAATTTACAAACATAAACAAAAACATAACTGATCTCCCTCGGATTTAAGACATATTCTAGTTAATAACACTAAAATAATACATTCCGAAACCAGTTTTCAAAATTAAATATACTGGAAGCGATCTACATAAAAACACAACAACCTAAAATGAATAAGATCACGTATGAAACCGGTGGCAACATTTTAAAATGCTTAACGTAATGCGATTATATTCTGTGATGCCACTCCGGCGTCGCTGAATTTAAATTGTCAACGTCTTTCCTAGAATGCGAAAACGTTCTCTGTGCGTTTCTCCGGCGTTTTAAAAAAATCTTATTTCTCCAGTATTTCTGTTCATTTGCTTTTGACAACTTGACGAATAATCGACAACGTACGTGATACCTATGACATTAATTAAACTTTTTTGGAATTTATTTTATTATTTTTATTTATTGCCCTGTCGCCGCATTGGCTGTTGTATCCACGTGTGTGTGCGGTTAGTTCTGAATCTTGTACATAGGTGAGCGACATACATACACACCCACGGACCCATATATATATATATGTGTGTGTGTGTGTGTGTGTGTGTGTGTGTGTGTGCACAGGCGTATGGTTAGCTAGATTGATAAAGAGAGGTATAGAAAGGTTGATAGAAAGATAGGTGTATATATAAAGTACATGTGTATTCACATCTATTTTTGTATGCATGCATGCGCACACATACACCCGCGTGTCGCCCATTCAGTCTATGTATGCGGGCGCCCACACGCACACGTGCACATGCGCGCGCACGTACGTGAGATCCGTCCATATACGTGTGTAGCCCCACACGTATGTAGATGTGTGAGGTCCGTATAATGTGTAGTTTGAGTTACGATCTGTTCAATTCTGGATTGAAATTGAATATAAAGTTTGTTTTCTTGTGTTAGTAAGTATGTGTACTCTTGTCTTTGGAAAATTGGCATTATTTTAAATTTTCCTCCGCTGCATGAGTGCACATGTTGGGAGACGAATAATTTACGGTTTTCTTTGATTTTAATGTTGCTTTTATGTAAATATACTCTATAATTAAATGTTTTGGTGGCGCCTTTGTAAGATTCGTTACATATTGTACATACTAGTACATAGACAGCGTTAAAAAATACCTTAACTGCACCTCCAAAAACGTTATCTATGCACTAGAATGTACACCATGCACAGGTGCGAGCCCACATACATAGAATGTATGGGCGACACGCGGGTGTGTATATATATGTGTACGCGTGCATACAAAAATGGATTTGAATACAGACGTACTTTATATATCCACCTATCCATCTACCTTTCTCTACATCTATCCATCTACCTTTCTCTACATCTATCCATCTACCTTTCTCTACATCTATCCATCTATCTACCTTTCTCTACATCTATCCATCTATCTACCTTTCTCTACATCTATCCATCTATCTACCTTTCTCTACATACATCCATCTATCTATCTGTCTGACTTTCTTTTTATCTATCTATATGTGTGTGTGTGTGTGTGTGCATTAGGGTAGGTCGATTTTGGAATCATAACGAGAGAATAGTTACAAATTTCCATAAATAATCACCACACAACGATATTTTTTCCCAAATGTCGTTTTTTGAGGAATTGCTTTTTAAGTGTGAAATAATCTAAGATTCTATTATGGTAACGGTGTTACCTAACAATTTTAGCCGGCAAAATATATAGCAAATATATTCAATAAATATATGTAAGAGTATTTTTTATGTGCAATATCCATACTGTTCTCAATAAATCGAATAATAGTTACACAAAATTCAAATACTGTAATATATTTTATCTAAAATAAAAATTAGGATTTACGAATCTGGTCAAATTTCTATCAAGGTAATTATTTCCATGGACCGTAATAAGTTATCTCCCTTTTGTTTATATTGATGTGTTGTCAAACATCGTTCAATAATACAAAAAAATGTAATATATTATATATTTTTAATTAAAATAGACTTATTTAAAACGTATATAAAATATATATTTTAATAATAACTTGTAATTTTCTTTAATGTAAGAAATTATCGTTTTTTTCCCACGTGGAATTAGACCGTCGTTTACTAGATAAGTCGTATCTTTTAATAAAATGTATCTTGTTTTTAAATTAAAAAAAGACTTAATTATTAAAATTTTTTTTTTAATAATCACTGTTTTCATTTTTTTCAGTTTTCAAAGTTATTGTTTATCATTCTTAAAATCCAAAGTGTATATCTGTTCTATCGTCGGTCAGAGAAGATCCTGCTAGACTGGGCAATTTTTATTTTTGTTCCAATCAACCCACATGAAAAAAAACGATTTTTCATCGAACCTTCGTGTTACAACATTTTAATTAAATCTATATTTTTAATTAAAATAGACTTACTTATTTAAAAAAAATGATGTAATAAGCAGTGTTTTAATTATTTTATATTTTCAAATTTATTGTTTTTTATTCTTAAATTTTTAAGTTATGTCCTAGGTCAGTGAAAAAGAGACCATCCTAGACTAAGGCAATCTAATGGCCTCGCTTTTCTCCACCTGAAAAACCCACTTTGTATCTCAGTCTGATCTCGTGGGGAGGCAAGTAAAAAAAAGGGGGTTATTTTTTCATTTAAAAAATTATTCACAAAACTTTCCACGTGGTTTCTTCAGTATATTTTAATCAAATCTATTTTTTTTATTAAAATAGATTTAATTATTAAAAAATAAATCACTGGTAATGTTTCATTTTTAAATTTGTTTTTTGTTCCACTAATGTGTCACCATTTACCAAGGCCAAAAGCGACTCCAGTATAAAGATAGGTGGATTTTATTTTTTCCTATTTTATTTTCAATTTTAATATTTTAATACAATATATTTTCTTTTAAGATATTTCAAGAAAAATGGTTGGAAAAACGCACAGTTTCTACTCGCAGTAATTATGGCAGAACATTTTCAGGTCCACCTGCCCCATTAAATAAAACGGAACCCCCTAATTTTGCGACAAGTTATCGAATACAACTATTTCTTCATAAATACATGTCCACACTTGACAAATTTTGCTATTTCAAAGGACATCATTGGAATTTGGAAGGCAGTAAACCCTCGTTTACCTCTATTAAGTGAAACATCTATTGCAAGTAAGGTGAACATCATAAGTTTCCGGAAAGCTAAACAAATAAATAGGAAATCTCTCCTTGTAGCCCAAGAAAAACATTTACAGGAAAAGCTAGACACACTGTTTGACATTGCTTCTTGTACGTGTAAACTGCCTGTTTTAAGCTGTGATGACAAAAAATGAAGTGCAACAAAGAACATTGCCAGACTAAACACATACTTTGTACTTGTCCTTTGGAAAAAAAGGTAAGATTATTTTTTGTTTTTATTTTTTAAAAATATGTTTGAATAAAAAAGTCATTTACATCTTTAATTAAATGGATTTCCATACTTGTATTTAATATTTAAACAAATGTAAAAAACAACTCTTATTATTTTCTTTTGAAATAATATTGTGATATTAAAATTTGATATTTCAGGTTCCAGTGGAAGACAGCGAATATTTGAAAGATCAAAGAGCCAAAAAAGGACTCAAGGGCACTTTCCAGCTTGGCCCAATAGACAAAGCGGCCATAAAAAATGTAAAAAGAAAACAAAAAGATTCGCACGACAAAAGAAATTAGGTTCATCACCTAATGATACATCAACATCTCATGACCAGGATGCTGTTCTTTCCCACTCCAGTCCTGATAGTGATTTAACAGAAATTGATTATTTTCAGCCTGAGACACCTTTTCCGGGACCTTACAGTCTTATTAAATTTCTTCGATATTCTATGGAATTAATCAGGGGTGATGTTTCTTCCAACCTTGGAGCCAGCCTTGCTAACGCCTTTCTCTTAGACTTAGATGCCATGGATCTTCTCAAATCTAATGTCAATATAAAATATATCATAATTGATAAATGTAAAATAGATAGAGCCAAGGCAAGAATGAAAGAAAATGCCCATCAAAGACATGATGAAACAGTGGGAAACTTTGTTTGCATTGGGGTTGATGGAAGAAATGATAAAGACACTCTGTTGTATGAAGAGATATTTGGGCCAAATGGAGAGAAAATATTTTAAAAAGCAAAGGGATCAGAACGCCACTTGACAAAAGAGATGGAACACAAAAGTGAATATCTCACTCACTAATAATGGTGCAACTGGTGATGTTCTTGCAGAGGAAGTTGCTGGTGTTTTGAAAGAATACAACAGTGTATGTACAATTAAGGCTATTCTGGTAGACACCACCAATACAAATACAGGTTGTGAGGCTGGATTTGTAACACTTCTTGAGAAAAAAATAAAGAGAAAAGTACACACCATTGGCTGCTCTTTACATCAAAACGAACTTCCATTTAGAGCTGTTTTAGACTTCTTGTAGTTCCATCGATATATCGATGGAACTACAAGAAGTCCTACAACTTTCACTGGTGCTCGAGGTAAATTATCTGGTAATGACTATAACGATTTACCCCAAGTAGCATTTACACCAGTTGGTTGTCCTCTGGATGTTCGTTTTACTACTGAGGAAATAAGCGAATTGACTTGTGACCAGAGACTTCTATTAGAATATACAATAGGTATTTCTAGAGGAAAAGTTGACCCTAAATTTGCTGCATGGAAAATTGGGCCTATAAATCAGGCAAAATGGTAAATTTGAGCCATCAGACTAATGTGCTTATGGACACGAGGTGCTTATACACAAGGAATGGCTGGCAAACTTCACAGCCTCATTAGATTCATAATCGAAGTATATGCAGTTAGCTGGTTTGAAATAAAAAGGGATAATAAGTTTCATAACCAGCAATTGTATATTGTCAATATGATCAATAGGATCAAGAAACAGCCACCTGAAATACAACACATTACATTAAAGAATTTACAGCATAATGATTTTGCTTTACTGCCTGAAAATGTGTTGTATGCGATGGTAAAATCAAATGAACTGGCAGTGAGGGAAAAAGCAATAAAAAAATGTTGTCCATTAGGTAAGTAAATATTTCTTCATATAAAATTGATTAATTTGGTTATGTCGATTTATCGAATGATTTTAAATTTCGAATTTCATCATGAAAATTAAAGTAGGTAGGATTACATGTTTAAGTTAACTCAAAAATTAACTGTTATATTTTTTTCACGAGTTGATTTAAAAGATTTAAAAAAAATAACACACATCAACTTTAACGCCAATTATTGTTATGAATTGATTAACCTTTCGCAAAGTGAAGTTTTCGAACCAGCATTTACAGAATCATTTTCTGAAGATGAACGTTTGGACTCACTCATGAATGGAACAAAGCTGAAGTTACAAGATTTGCCCTCACATTCTCAAAGTGTTGAAAGGGCAGTCAAGTTAACAACAGAAGCTTTCCAATCAGTGTATGGGTTTGAAGCAAGACACAAGCATATACTTGCAAAGGTGTTGTGTCATAAAATGAGGCCTCCATTTGCTTCTAATGGATCATATATAGAGAAATTTAATACCATATGTTAATTACACACACAATTACTTTTATAATGCATTATTGTACATAATTTACATTTTCTAGTCTGACACTTATTAGGGACATACGTGAAACCTGTGAAACATACGAAACATTTATTCATTTTTCTGGATTAAAATACACGAAAGACCACCAGAAAAATAAAAAAAATAATAAAGTGTATAGTTTAACAGACGCATTCTCTTAATTTTAACAATGTTTGCATAAATATATATATATATATATGTGTGCCTATCTATCTCTATATATGCATATATATGTATATATATACATATATATATGTGTGTGTATGTATACACGTTGGTCGCTATAAAAGCGGATAATTTGTTTATATATATATATATATATATATATATATATATATATATCTATATATGATAATTTTTATTTACACATCTGCGATACATATATATATATATATATATATATGATAATTTTTATTTACACATCTGCGATACATATATATATATATATATATATATATGATAATTTTTATTTACACATCTGCGATACATATATACATATATATATATATATATATATATGATAATTTTTATTTACACATCTGCGATATATATATATATATATATATATATATGATAATTTTTATTTACACATCTGCGATATATATATATATATATATATCTATATATATGATAATTTTTATTTACACATCTGCGATATATATATATATATATATATATATATATGATAATTTTTATTTACACATCTGCGATATATATATATATATATATATCTATATATGATAATTTTTATTTACACATCTGCGATATATATATATATATGATAATTTTTATTTACACATCTGCGATATATATATATATATATGATAATTTTTATTTACACATCTGCGATATATATATATATATATATATATATGATAATTTTTATTTACACATCTGCGATATATATATATATATATATCTATATATGATAATTTTTATTTACACATCTGCGATATATATATCTATATATGATAATTTTTATTTACACATCTGCGATATATATATCTATATATGATAATTTTTATTTACACATCTGCGATATATATATATATATATGATAATTTTTTATTTACACATCTGCGATATATATATATATATATATATGATAATTTTTATTTACACATCTGCGATATATATATATATATATATGATAATTTTTATTTACACATCTGCGATATATATATATATATATATGATAATTTTTATTTACACATCTGCGATATATATATATATATGATAATTTTTATTTACACATCTGCGATATATATATATATATATATGATAATTTTTATTTACACATCTGCGATATATATATATATATATGATAATTTTTATTTACACATCTGCGATATATATATATATATATATATATATATATGATAATTTTTATTTACACATCTGCGATATATATATATATATATATATATCTATATATGATAATTTTTATTTACACATCTGCGATATATATATCTATATATGATAATTTTTATTTACACATCTGCGATATATATATATATATATATATGATAATTTTTTATTTACACATCTGCGATATATATATATATATATATATGATAATTTTTATTTACACATCTGCGATATATATATATATATATATGATAATTTTTATTTACACATCTGCGATATATATATATATATATATGATAATTTTTATTTACACATCTGCGATATATATATATATATGATTATTTTTATTTACACATCTGCGATATATATATATATATATATGATAATTTTTATTTACACATCTGCGATATATATATATATATATATATATATATGATAATTTTTATTTACACATCTGCGATATATATATATATATATATATATATATATATATGATAATTTTTATTTACACATCTGCGATATATATATTATATATATATATATGATAATTTTTATTTACACATCTGCGAGATATATATATATATATATATATATGGCACAATCACGTTGACACACCGGTTCCCGTTAGATCACCGAAGTTAAGCGACGTCGAGCCTGGCCAGTACTAAATGGGTGACCATTTAGGAATACCAGGTGCTGTATGTGCTCTCTGCTTATCTCGGCATTGTTAACAGTCGGCTTGTACTACTACTTGCCATTGGAATCAAGCAATGCCGACTTAGGAGAGCGGTTGTTGGGATTGCGCAACCCTTGCAATTATGAATTCACGCGCGGGCAGCCCCAGGTGGGGCACTCATACGTCGAAATCGACGGGAGAGTCCATCATCATATATATATGTATTAATTAAAACGACCTATATATATATATATGTATATATATATATATATAGGTCGTTTTAATTTTTTTTTGGAAGTTATGGTTTATACTGTTCTAATGACCTCATAAGAACTTTTTATTTTGAACATTGTAATTATTCAAAACCAAGTGAGTTTTCTGAACATCTCATATGTTTTGGGTTCTTTATAGTTTAATTAATTTACATACACCTTAGATATATTTTTCACTGTCATTTACTGCATCGATTGCAAACGGTTTTCCCGATTGGATAACTTTTTCGGTTTTGGTATACCATTCACCACTTGGACCACTTTTCAATCAACATCTTGGGTGTCTTTCCTGAATATGTTTTAAATTGTATGACTTGGATGAACTGCATAGCGTAAACAGAAAGTATGTTTTGAGCTGATATATTTGATGTTTTATATATTTTTATATATTTTCAAAGTTTAATTTTATTATCTGCAGTAATGTCATTGCGGTAATTGTCCTCTGAGGAGAATTTTCTTTGAAAACTCATGAGTTAAGGACTGTACATTGCCTGAACATTGAATTCTAATAAAATTTCATTCTCACTTTATTTTATTACTTCATTTTATATTATGCTATATATATGTGTGTGTGTGTGTGTGTGTGTGTGTGTGTGTGTGTGTGTGTGTGTGTGTGTGTATACACGGCGGTCGCTATAAAAGCGGGAAATTTTTTAAACAGTAATTTATTTTTCCAAAGAATACATTTGATATAGTTTTTCAATGATATATTAGTATCATATAAGTATCGTCAGTGCAAATCGAAGAAGTTTATAAGTCAGACGCAAAAATTAAATAAAATGATATTTAAGCAATAAAATTTACAACTTCATATATATTGCCCCAGACAAACTCCCTAGCTAAAAATAGATATGGCTATCTAATAAAGCAAAGCCATCACCTTCCTGCGTCCCTTGAAATGCACAGGCTGCTGCTGATAACAGACTAACTAAAATCGGGGTTCTTTATTCATTGCTTGTATGCACAGCCGAAATTTGGACAATTTCTGGCAAATCAAAATTAATATCTGTATGATTTGTCTGTTATGTGGACAATTTTAACGTAGGTTATATACATATAACGTAATATTACGTATTTATTTAGAATAGTTGTGCAGTTTGTATTGATCATTTTAACTGATCACGTGTTCAGTACAGGACGAATTTTAATAGTTTGAGTTCCACATACCTTGAAAACAGTTTGCCTAAAGCGGTCTAGCTTATTCATAGTTTCGATCGAAACGTCTGCAAGTATATTTGTAAAAAAGAAGTTTTCCTTCTTCTTTACGTGTCTTTGCAACATGTGCATATACAGCAGTTGCAACATGTGCATATACAACAGTTGCAACATGTGCATATACAACAGTTCACAACGTTTTTACGCAGTCCGTTGCATTATTGTTGTACTCTGCAAGATCTTTCAAGCTGAATCGGTTGGGCAGTAGAGCGCAGACAAGGAAGTGTTGCATTTTCTTCCTTTCGACATTCACAGCCGGGTTTGTAGCCCTTATATAATCATAGCCACTTTTAATCGTCTCATTCCCGTTCCCAGTCGGTTGAGTGTCTTCCCCTGAAGCCAGGGTGCCTCTGAACCGGGAGGGAGCGCATCGGAAGGAAGGGGGGAATTCTCTAGCCGTCTGCTACACAGCTGTTGTCTGATCACTTCCTGAGATGTTGTTCGGGGTTCGACATGGCTGAGGAAACTTCCCGTCTCACATCTGAAATGGCAATGCTAGTGAGGAAATGCAGGTTGTTCAGGTTGGCATGCTTCAGGTAGCCAGTGATCAAGCGGTCAATGTTGTTCAATGCTGAGTCTAGTTTTTTTTTGGAATGAGTTGATCCTTCCCAAAACAAGACAATCATACCGCACAGAGGAATAGCACAAAGCTAATACAGTACATCTTAGTGTGTGTGACGTGGCTACCCGCTTGGCTTGATCAGTTTCTGTAGGATGTTGTCCCGGGAGCCGAGTTTCATTTTTGCCTGCTTTACATGTTCCCTAAATAAGATGGAGGTGTATAGGGCTACGCAAAGGTAGACAGGGTTGGTGAGATTCTCAAGTTGTATTTCAGACAGCGTGATGTTTAGGGATCGATTGGCCTCCCGGTTCCTGAGATGAAACAAGCAGACTTGAGTTTTTGCAGGGTTTGTATGCAGATAGTTATTCTAATAGTAGAGAAGTAGCTCATCTAAGGCTGAGTTGAGATTTGTCTACTGATTCAAACGTACTCTCTTGGGATGTTACGCAAAGGTCGTCAGGATAGATGAACCGGTCAGTGTCCTTATTCATTAGTGTAGATGTAAACTTCTATATCTCGAACTTGATGGGACTGAAAATAAACTTCGAGATATCCGAGGGTTCGAGAAATCGAAGTTTGAAATTGACACCAATAAACGGTCGGGACCGCCAACTGACTTCAAGATTTGCGTTGTGTTCGAGACATCGGTGTTGGAGATACCAAAGTTCACCTGTACAGTAATGAAGCACTACCTTAGGGTAAGCCATTCCTTTGTCGGCGACAGCGACTTCGTTTGTTGTTGAGAGTAGCATAAAAGCCCTGTCTTTTAAGATGACTCCGATTATGTTAGTAAGAGCTAGGCCTTTTGTTAGCGTAAACATTTTCGCATGGGGGAGGCGGTGGTTTACAGTGAAATACACAGATAATAGATCGACAAAGACGCCTCCCGTTATCAGTCCTTTTGAAACTCGTCTTCGATGTGATGGGTGAGATTCAGAATCTTTATTGTTGTGGGATGATGGCTGGTTTAGCAACTGAATCCAATCTGTTGAGGATTTAGCCGCTCAACCAGCGTAAACAAGTGCCATCGGAGGGAGATCGGAGAGAAACTCTTTGCACGCGCTGGGTCTTTACAAGGTTTGAGTAAAGTGATGATTTTGTTTTTTTCTCAAGAAGTTGTATACCTAATAAACATCTCTATTCTTTATTGACTACATTATATGAACACAGTAAAAATTCACTGGATGTAAGATTGTGGACGTAAACTTCCATGTATTTTACACAGTATATATATATATATATATATATATATATATATATATATATATATATATATATATTATATATATATATATATATATATATAATATTTATAAATTAATATTAATTATTTATTACCTACAGACATAGTTATTTCATGCTTACGCAATCTTCAGTGCAGGAAACTAATCCCCGACGATCGGCGTGTGCGAACTCT
>CAUVYP010000472.1:90000-105000 GCA_963556195.1 Sepiola atlantica
AAAGATGACTCTTCTAGTGAAATTCGGGATTCTTCGAGCCAAGGAGCAACGAGGCCGAAAGTGCAATGAATTTAAATAGAATGCGATGAACTTGCGCTTCATTAACGTAGCCATTTGTTTTCTCTTCAGTCTCAAGCTAATCAGAAACTGTTTCTGAATTGGCTGATCGTTTAGATATATACATACTACAAACGTATACACACCACAAACGTATACACACCACAAACGTATACACACCACAAACGTATACAGCGGGAAGTAGAGAGAAAGAGTGGAGCAGAGAAAATGTCCGTTCAAGTAATGCTGTAAATAATTTATTTGGTGCCAACGTCCGGCCATTCAGAGAACCAATGCGTTTGTGATAATCATCAAGAATGGCCATGTGAGGTTAATTGATTTTTATATGCGACGGTCGGATTGCAGTGGGCCTAATGTCGAAACGTATAAATGTCAAAGTAATGAATATTATCTTCACTTAATCTTGGCAGGGTTGCGGAACTCCCGTTGAACTTTACCCGCTACAATACGGGGGTCTCTTCATTTGACCCAGAGTGAAACAAAATAAATATTTTCCTAGTGGGAATTTTAGTAAAATCCCTTTTTATCTACTTCCCATGGAGCAGAATGTGACACAAGGTCTGAAAGTGGAAGTTGAGAAGTCAGCACTCTAGAGGAAGAGTACTTAACGGACTTTAAAAAATTGCCTGGGCAGCCCCGTCGGCATTCCCCGGTAGGTGCCCCTAGACAGTAAGCAATAAACTTACTCCTCCCCAAAGAGGGGAGGCAAAGCCTGGAAGGGTGGACCTCCTAGAACTGCACAGGACAAACCCATAGACAGGCGTAAGTCAAGCCCCGAAGGCCAAGACAATACCAGTCTATGGAGTGCAGTATCCATTGGAACAGATACTACACTTTGATCTCGGCCAAAAGGCCGAGAGAAATATTAGTAAAATCTAATCGCATTCCTATAAGTGGTTATATATATATATATATATCGATCGATTGCCTATCTTAACCATGTCTATAATTTTGATCTTGAAACTGTGACGTAATACATTCTCTAAATGTCGTCATCAAACAAACATCAAGTGTTTGTATTTGATGTTTTAAATGTGACTTTCAAATTATTCCATTTAAAACGTATTGTTCAATATTGGTTGTCTGTTTTACTATATGATATACAAGCTACTTAATATATTACTGATATATATATATATATATATATATATATTTATAAATAAATATTAATTAGGGAATTAGCTAATAAATATTAATTAGGGAATTAGCTAATAAATATTAATTAGGGAATTAGCTAATAATTGAAGAGGAATTTAACTTTGTAAATAGCGAGTCAGCGGCTAATTTACACGAGCAGTTTAAAGTAATCAACTAACTGTGTTTGGATTTTTTCATGAAGCTATTTGTACTGCTTGTTTTTAAACTCACTCAGAGTGCCCGACCTTTAGTGAAGGGGGCATATAATAATATTTATAAATAAATATTAATTATTTATTACCTACAGACATCGATGTTTCATGCTAACGCAATCTTCAGTGCAGGAAGTTAATTCTCAACGGTCGGCGGGCCCAAACTCCGATCACAAATCGCCACTGATTTGCAGTCAACCCCTCGGCCATAGTCTTATCTTGAAGACAGGAAACGTTTCCGACATTGTTATGAAGGGGTAAATGAATTGACCATACTGAATCGTAAGAATCGGAAGTCGTATAACAAGGTAGAAAAGACGTCACTGTTCGAGAATGACTTCTGAAAAAATAGATTTGCAGCAGAACTGAGAATATGCGTTAAAGATTGCCTCACAAAATGTGTGATAATTAAGTGATTCAATAAAAACATGAGGCTATCTCTTTCTCGTTTGTCCCCTCCTTTGACCTTTAAACAACTGGGACATTATATAACTGAAAAAATCCTTAATTCTTCTAAGAATGTTTTGTTCGAATTACATATTATAAAATGATAGCATATAAAATGTTTTGTTTCAGTTAATTAAACACGCCCCTGTCCTTCGAAGAAAACAGTAACACGTCTGACGTCGGTGGCTTTAATGACGATATGTATTTAATTGGATCAAATTAATTAAAAAATGATTACATGTTGCTGCACATACTCTGTTACATTATGAAATAAAAACAATTAAAGTGAAATATTTAAAAGTATTTTACTGATTACATCTTTTTTATTTTCACTTGCATTTTCTGTTTTCGCAAATTTCGAGTTGATTATACAGAGACAAATGTTTCATAAGTCATCACTAAATTAGAGGTCAATGTTCGGCTGAGGTCGATTAAGTTTACCAACATTGTACCAATGTACAATGTTGGTAAATTACAATGTGAGAAAAATGCACCAATGTCCTTATTTCGGCATTCCTGACACTTTTCAATTCAAGAATCGTCAAGTAGACATTAACTTTGCGAGTACACCACACATAAATATTTTGCAACGTTAAAGTCCAGTGAATGAAGTTAATTTAGAATCACACCTCGTTCTAATGAGAAGGTCATAAAATTTCTCCGACACCATTCCACCGAGTTATTTGAAGTATGCGGATTTTCCATATTCTGTTTAAAACACTGTTTATCACTCACACCACGTGTTTGTCTCACACTACGTGCCCTACGCTAACAAGAACAAATAGGATTATCGCAAAGACAGGAGATCCCTATTGGCCTTAGTCTTGAAAATACCAAGATAATAAGTAGGAGGAAAACAATCAGCAGAAACAGAGTTCTACAAGCCCGCGCTTCTTGAAAAGAATCTACTGTATTACAATAAGGTATCAAAACAACGAATTGATGGAGACCACTATACCAACGAGTCAAACAAGCTGGAACAAAAGAAGCGGGGAGTAGATCACATAATTCTGACGAAGACATGTCATAATAGTATTTATAGAAGAGACTAAGACTAGGGACATAACGTTTGTGAGAGAAAATGTGTAGAATCAATTTACAGATACGTTTCTGCACCTTATCAGAAACCCTCAAATAGGACAGTAATTCACCAGCCCAAATATGACAACAGTACTACATACATGGCTTAGTTGTGGATTTTTAGAGATAAGTAATCGTTTCATGTGTCAGAAAGTGTTTGCAGCGATAGAGAGAACTAACTTCACAAGAAGCACAAAGAGCAATTAATACGAAAAAAGGATAGAAAAATCAACCGAAATCCATGGCCATTTTTGTACGCGATCGTGTAGCATTACGTGGCACTAAAAAGCATTTGTAACTAGACCTATATCGATCTCAATTGAGTTTACGTTGTTTTCTTATTGAGGAAAATACGGCTGTAATCTAAAACTAGATTCGTTTCTTTGTTTTTAAGTCAAATAATTTGACTAGCTGCCATTTATTATTATTCCGAAAATAATCTTCATTTTTACTAACAGAAGATGAAAGCTTTGACTTCCGCTGCTGCTCGGGATTGACTCTTCATGGAATTGTTTGTCAAAATTGCACGACATTCAAATCACAGGCATTTTGAGTCTGCAGATACAAATCCAAACATGATCAAATCTTTGTTTTTACTTTTTAGCAGTTTTTTCTTACATTCTTACGGTTATAAGATGTAGTTTTTTAAAAATAATATAATACATATTACTATATATATTATTATAATTATATTATTACATATTGTATTATTATATTATTATACACTATATTATTACATATTATAAAAATAGTATAATAAATAGTATGATAAATATCTCAGTTTAAAATAAGTAAATGCGAAATATCTGAATGCGCCTTTCATAGATTACAAAAATATAAATTAATATATCAATATAAACAAATAATTGAACAACAAAAATATTTTATTTTACGTTACGTATGACAGTCAGAAATACGAAAAAACATGCGCACTCCTCCTGTGATTGTTCCAAGTGGAGACAGACTCCATCATTGCAGACACCGCCGTAGATCGGTATACGAGGCCTGTCTAAAAGTTATCCGACCTTAGGACAGAAAAACAAATTCAAATACGTGACGGGTTTGGAACCCTAATCCCTTCAAAGTAGGCCCCTTGTGCTTGCACACAATTAGCCCACCGATCCATCCACTGACGGAAACACCCCTGGAAATCTTCTCTTAGAATGGTGTTCATCTGCGCCGTCGCCTTTCTCATTATCTTTTTTTTCGCACCCCCTCAACAACAGCTGCACTCCGAGCAGTTTGGGGCCCGCCATAACGCTGATCACTCTCCGTTGATGTGCGGCCATTTTTTAATCGGTTGACCCACTCCTTAATTTGTGTTACACCCATCACATCTTCACCAAACACATGCGTAATTTAACGCGACAGCCGAGATAAAAACGATTCTAAAAGAAGACTTCCAGAGGTATTTCTGTCAGTGGATGGATCGGTGGGCTAAGAAGACTTCTGAATACTATAAACTGTTGTGTGGATACTGATATAAATAAACTTGTTTCTGTGTGGGGAAATTATTTTTTAGTGTAATAGTTTTTATTTCGATTAATGAAGTTGAGTTTATAACAATAGTGGGGCGTAAAAAGAAACGAGATCAAATTATAATCATTAAGCCAAACGGATTCTTGTTCTCTTGCGATAATGATAGAGTTTGACGACGTAATCCAACAATTTATAACTATCTAACGACTGCGGTAAAATGCAGCTAAGGAGAAATTACTGTTTCACGACTGTTCTTTTATTAGATTGTCCTATTTTTGAACTAACCTCACGTTTGTCACATTCTATAAAGTTGGCTTAGCGAAATTAACCTATACACGTTGTACACTTTGAAATCCTTACGGTATTTCCTAGAAATTTACGAATTGAATACAAATCGCCTTAAGCTGTTAGAGTGCCTTCAATGTTATGTTGTCCTGATTAATTTTTCGCCGGTCGGATCACTTAATCTGAATTCCCTTAGTGATTGGCGTCTCTGGGCGAATCGACAGGTCGTATCGGCTTAAGTAGATATTCTAAGAAAGGCAAATATAGATTCACATATAAGTGGATGAATATTTTCAAAACTAACAGACTTTAAAATAAATAGATATACTAGCAAATAAATGAACATTTCAGTTGAATATTTTTACTAGTAAATGTAACGCCTATTTTAACTGTATTAATTGAATTTACATTCATTAAGAAGATTAAACAAAATAAATTTCAAGGAAATAATGCTATCAATAAAGCGTCAATCATTACACATAAAAATTACTTGATCAACCATTATCTATGACAATTTAACGTAAACTGATCCCTCTTGTTGGAATATTTTTTAGAAGGGCACTGAAAGCGTCGTAAACATTTGTCAACTATTGTTTTGCGAAAAAACAAAACTTTTCACGTAACTTAAATTGCAAAAAAAGAAGAAAAAACTATGGATCACATAATCGTTTTTTAATTGCTACTAAAAAAAAAACGAACAAATATTTTGTTCCATATATGGAAGGGAAACAGTTTGTTTTATGTAACAAAATTATCTTTCACATTCTGGATAGAGAGTGGGTGTATTTTTGTGGCGAAAACACTAACGTGTAGTTCTCCTGTTTTATTTTTCTCCGAAGCATATTGTTTGCGGTGATATGAGGGGCTTACATCTATCAATCAGGATGCATTATAGAAAGTCTTTCCCCATATTCGATCGGATATCCATAGATTGTATGAACTATCTCGCATTCATTAAGTATGCACCAAGTGAACAATATCTAGCAACATGCACTAAAGACGGCAGCAATATTTGAAGAGGGTGTCATGCATATGTGACTATGAGGCCAATCAAATACATTCTATTACGCAATTATACTAAACTCGTTGAACGCTAGAAATCGTATGATGCTTATATTAAGTGCTAAATAGAAAATAATGATGGGTTTTTAAGTTCCATGCACTTATCGGTACTTCTCCAGGCTATGCCCCTAATTTCCGTGACTGCTCGGCCGCAGCGATTGGGCAGGTCGCGGAAGCGCCCGAGAGCTGGCGAGTCGAAAACGACGCTGTATAAACAAAACCGAAAATCGTGCAAAAATGGAAGGTTGGCAGACGACAATATTAGTACCCACTTATCTATTGCTAAATATGCCTACATGGTATTACCGGGATACGTGTTTTGTTTCGCTTGACATTTTTAACGATTCCGGTTTTTATTTACTATTTTTAATAGAATTTAGAAAGTTGACTTTAATTATTAGAATATTATTTTGTAATTACCTTATTAATTGAAAAAATATTATACCGGTACACGGGTCAGGCAGAAGCGGCCTTTTTTGCGTAGCCTGGAATCAAAATTGACTAAAATAGCCTACTAAATGTGTTTTCTGTCTCGTCACTAATAAAAGGCGCGAGATACTCTAAAGACACCGTCCTTGTTTTGAATACATTACTGCGAGACTGCCTCCTTTGTTCTGTATGAAATGAACTCATCGACTTTGTTTTGAAAAATCAGGTGAGAGAGTGCGACAGGCTAAAAGGTTGAACTCGTCGAGGTTTAGTTAGATGACAGTTGCCAGTCAGGTGTACGGACGAAAGGTTGAACAGTCGAGATGGGGCGCCATGATTGACACTATACGCTTGAGTTCGTTCTTGTTTTTTCGGTGATTAATATTTTGCCCTCTGAGTCTGTTCTGTGAGCACGCGGTTACTAAACGCCTCGGCTCAGGCTCTGGTTAGCCTGTCGTGAAAAATAAAATGTAAATTTCTAAAAGTAAGACAACAGTCGTAGACACCTACATTATTTTACTCTGCAAAAAATTAATGATTAATACAAGTTAAAACATGTAGATGCGCCAAACACCTTTTTTTTCCAGACGAGGCGACTCCACAATTAAAGGTTTTTGGGGTCCTGATCACAACGTTGGACCAAGACAAATTACGATTTTCCTGATCATACAATAAGGCAAGGGCCGTGCCGGATATCAAACAAAAAACCCGCACAGAAGCGCCCCTAGGCCATAAGTGCTATAAAATAAGTTATAACACTTTCAACTATAAAACTTACTAATGTGACTCGATGAGGCGAGTGTAAAATGGAAATACATTTGGGCAATTATGGGCATTTTTGACCCCCCTTTGACCCCTTGGGGTCGTGAACCAGAATTTTTCTGAGGTCAAGGATGCTCATTTTATATCCAGAACAATTGCCCCTACATTTTGGTCAAGTTTCAGAAAAATTGAATGGATGGATCAAACGTTATGGGAGAAAAGGGTAATCTTTTGCCATTCTGGGGGCTTTTAACTCCCTGGGGGCGCGTACCAGATTTTTTCCACGGTTAGCGATACTTATTTTCTATTAGGAACAATTGCCTCCACATTTTGGCCAAGTTTCAGAGAAATTGAATTGATGGATGAAAAGTTATGGGGCAAAAAATGTCATTTTATGCCATTTCGGGGCCTTTTGACCCCCTGGGGGACTAACCAGATTGTTTTTCAAAAATCGGAGAATGTCACTTTCTAACCTGACCAAAGTTACAACTTCATGCAAAATTTCAGAGAAATTCAATGGATGGTTGCGGAGAAACATCCGGACGGACGGACGGACATGCTTCAAAACATAAGTCCTCCGATTTTATAAATCGGGGGACCAATAAGTTTGTTAAGATAATACTTTTTAATCTATGTTTATAAAATTATTGATTGTTTTGTTTTATTCATCAAAGTTTTATTTTAAAGATACATTTTAAAACTTAAACTTGATACTGTGTACATTTTCTAGACAAATAATGATTAAAGCAGATGAGTGTATGATATGATGCAACGATCGAGGTAGGATAACAGAATTGAAGCTGCAACTAAAACTGTTCATGTATTATTTTTATCTATATGTAGCTTATTGTTATTTAGATTCTAGAAAAACACGGACCGTCACCGGCAATGAACAAGGTGTAAACGGCTGATGCGATAACACGAAGTGCTTTATAATGGAGGGGAGCATGCTGAAGATGTAAAAAGATATTTTGTCACTCAAGACAAACTTTGGGTTTTAGATGCGATATGTTACTGGTACCAACCCATATTATTACACTTATTGAGTAAGAAATAATTAAACGGAATCGCTGCAGACAACCACACTAAAAACGCAATCAGAACAAACTACATGAAAAAAAAAACATGATAAACAAGAACGAGATAAACAGTATGTGTAGACTCTTTGGACAAAGTGACGAAACAGTAAACCACATAGCTTGATTGCAGCTAACATGTTCAGAAGACACGACTGCGTTGGGACAGCTATCCACTAAACACGCCGCAAACGTCTGCATTGTTTACATGCCGACAACTGGTACAGACAGAAACAGGGCATGATGATTGTAAATGAGACATTATATTGAAACAGAAAAACGCATCCCAGCAAGGACACCGGACATGATGATAATCAACAAGAAAAGATCCTGTTAAATTTAGTCACTCATCACCGACTAAATTGCTGAAATATTAAGGAAGTACTTTGAGTACGAAAAACCACCTACATAAACAAGTAACATTCACAAACACAAGTAAAATAAAATAGTAATAAAGCCAAAAATATTGAAAACACATTACAAGAATACAAGGAAAGTTAAACCACAGTAATTCCCATAAGAATTATCTACGAAGTTATCTACGAAATCAACGTACCAGACTAGAGAAGCAAAGGAAGAAATACATTATTACAGAAATACATCTGAAAGATACCAAGCAACTAAATACCGATAACCTGTTTAACAACCATGAGTAAAATCTTAACGGCGCAACTGATAGAATAGATCTACCACTCCCTCAATCATCGTGGACCACTTCCTGAGGAAAAAGAAAGGATACCGGAAAAAGGAAAAAAACTAGCGCATAACCTCTCATACATAGATCAAAAGATACTGAAGGAAGTAAAAAGCATAAAAAAGAACATAGCCATATCATGGATCTAACACAAGAAAGCCTACGACAGAATGGACAATAGAGTGCTTAAAATGTACAAAATACCGGAAAAGGTTACCGATTTTATTAAGAAAGCAATGGGAACATTGAGACTGTAAATGGCAGCTGGAGGACAACGCCTCACTGATAGGAATACAGAGAAGCTTATTCCACCTGTGTTAATCATAGCCATTATGCTATACAGCAGTATACACAGGAAGCTTGATTCCGGATCAAAGTTTAAAGTCACAGAAAGAAAAGATAAGCTACTTTATGTATATGGACAACCTGAAACTAGTTGCAGAAAAAACAAAATTAACTGGAAAAGCTGATAAACACATTCCGAATCGTAAGCCAGGACTTGATAATGGAATTCGGAATATAAACGTGTGCACTGCTACAGATGAAAAGGGGAAAACTGGAGATGGCAGAGGGCATGGAATTGTGAAATCAAGAGGAGATGAGGGTGCTAGGCGAACAGGAGAGCTATACATATTAGAGGGTTGTGGAAGCAGACACAATCAAATCTACAGAAATGAAAGAGAAGATTGGAAAAGAATATTTGCGAAGAACGAGGAAACTCTTAGAACGAAATTATATAGCAGAAATCTAGTAAAATAGAATAAACATTTGGGCAGTATCACTAATACGACACTCTGGATAATTGATAGTCTGCACTAATAGAGAACTCAGGAACCTTGACCAGAGGACTAGAAAATTAATGAACATGCACAAGGTACTACATCCAAAAGACGATAAGGACATACTTTACATGAAAAGAAACGAAGGAAGAAGAGGACTGGTAAGTATAGAAGACCGTGGAAAACACAAACAAGAAATACATAACCCAAAACACGGAAGGGCTAATCGCCCAGAAAGAGACACTGTCCAAACGAACAACTTGGGAAGCACAGAAACCAGAAACAAAAAGACAATAAAATAAAACTTGGAAGAAAAAAAACTACATTGACTCTTTATAAGGCTTACAACAACAACGAAAATAGCTGGTCATGACTAAGAAAAGGACACTTGAACAGAGAAATGGTATCGTTACTGACGGGTGCACAGAACAATGCGATTAAGACAAACTAAATTAAAGCTAAAAATGATAAAATTCATGAAAAAGTAAATGCAACCTGTGTGGACAACGAGACGAAACAGTGAATTATATAAGTGAATTCAGCAAACTAGCCCAAAAGGAATACAAACATATACATTACTGTGTGGGGAAAGCAGTACACTGGGAACTGGACAAACGATTGCGTTTCGAACAAGAAGGCATATGATATAAAATTAATTCAGAGACAGTACTGGACACCGAAAAAAACAAACTCCTCTTGGATATGGATGTACAAACAGATTAAGTCATACAAGCAATGAGATCGAATGTCATAATCGACAAGAAAAATTCTGCCAAATTGTAGACTTTACCGTTCCGCAGACCACAGAGTGAAAAATCAAGGAGACGGAAATCAAAGCAAATGTGAAGTGAAAGGAATATGGAACATGAAGAAAGTTGCTGTTACAACAACAACAATAATAATAACAATAACAATAACAATAATAAATAAATAAAAATATGTCAGAAGCAAATTCCAGAGAAACTCAACGGGCGTTATCAGCGAAAATCTGATAGAAAATTGTTGCTTAGAGAACGTGAAGAGATTTGTAATAGTTAGTAAAAGCAACAGATAGAACTGGAAATCTGGGGGAGAGTTGCTGTCACCCGAACTCTTGAACCCCCTCATGTCTAGTGAGCGATCGGTGGTAATGACCCGTGCCAAAACTGATAATGAATAAATACTAATAATTCATTTCAGGTTCTAAAAATATTCCCGTTGTGTCGTAGCATTAATGGAACTAAACCTCCTCAGATCGCAGGTCTTACAATGGGGAATAATGTTATGACTTCTAGTCAAGAATAATCTACCCCTGTTGATTAAGTAATGGGTCCCGCTCGAAATTCCGTACATATTCCCGCGTTCAACATAAATATTCCCGACTTCGACAAGACGCACCTGAAGTAGGTCGGAGGTTACATCGGCCGAAACGTCTTGAGAATAACATCCAGTAGTCTGAATAATCCAAATAATACAATCTAAAATATACATTCAGATAAAAGCTGATATTTCAATAACAACTAAATGGACTATTAAAACTAATATCCATTGAAAACAGTAAAAAACAATTCATTTTTATTTTAGTTGCTATCCTTATTAAACTAAAAAATTACATCGTTTTTAACCTGCTTTAACTGAAGAACCAACACCAAATATAAAGTGTAGCTATGATATTAGAAAATGTTCTTAAATAATTAGCAATGGTACTTAGTATTTCCTGCGATGGAATAATACATTCTTGTTCACAGCTAATGACACTTTATTTAATTTGACATATTTTATAAAATAATCCAGTAAGTTTTGACATCACGGGTACATTATAATCAAGACGGGTTGGGTCTGCTTTGTCCCACTAATGATTAAGTAACAAATAACCCACTACACTCTCTTTTACGTCTACTAACTATGTTTTTCATTTAAGAAACATTTGACAAGACTGTTGAATGCGTTAGTAAATTTTATTTCAAAAGGTGTTGCATCCCATTTTATCCCCTAAAATAAATAAAACATTGCAATTCTTCTTTTTATCTATTTTCCAAAATGTTATAAAAATCTGGAAATATTTTTTGTTTTATATAGATAACTTAATTTTCAAGGGATAGTTTTGACCTAGTTACATCTTCTTAAAAATAAACAAAATATATCCATTACACTAGCTCACATGTATATAATCTATGTTCAAAATTTACGAAAAATCTGACCGCAGAAATTTTACGAAAAATCAGACTGAATTAATTAGTATGGAGATATTTCGTGATTTTAAACTCATTAAAATATCCGAAACTGATCAAAGTTCGTTCTAATCAATTAAATATTTAAAGTTTGAGGTGAAAACTACGTGAAAATAGATTAAACGTTTGAGTTTCAAACGTGTACATTGTATGCAGTTAAGTTTGAAATGTACTGAATGTTAATATAAGTAATACGCGGTGTGGGTCTTGTGAGTTTGCCGAATGTTTTTGACGAACATTATACTAGATTAATTATCAAATTGGGTCCATACGAGAGCTAATGTCATCCTCGCTAGCATTTTGTGTACTTCAAAAAAAATGAATATCGAATATAATAATCTCTGAACTTTTGTAGACTATGTAGACTATTAGTGAATTGACTTGATCTTTTAATGATGTTTTTTTTAATCTCAATGAAGAGTCAAGGATTAATTTGTCTCAAATCACTAATATATATATTTTAACTAATAGACAATCCAGATTTAATTTGTCTCACACTATTAGTATGTTTAGGTCAGCTAAAAGAATCTTTGATTCATCTTACAGCATTGGACAATAAGATATGAATCTTTTTGTTTCGGATTTTCTCATCTTTGTTTGTAAGGCTATTTTCGAAATGTTCGGAAATTATCTAACACAATATTAATGTTCATATGAATCGTATAAGAATACAATAGAAACATTTTTTCGCAAAAATATTTCGAATACAAAACGCGTTCTATTGTCCATTGCAAATACTTGATATTTTTTATTTGTATGTAAACAAAAATGGTCTCGTTTCTTTTTACAACAGAGGTTATTAATAGATACTATTCTTTTCGGCCGTCAGTTTTGTCGAGCTGTTAGTGTCATTGTTGATGCTTCCACTGAGTGCATCATGAGAAAATTATTTGGTGAGGATTTTTTCTCACCAAATAATAAAGCAGGAAATGACAATTCTACAAAAACTATTACTTTATGATCCTCAGATTTAGACGGAGAAACTGTGATTCTAAAAGCGAATATAATATTTTATTGTAATAAATATAAAACTGCTTGTGTTCGATAACAAAACCACGCAATTGATTTCTTCGACAACCTCAAAAAACATGTTTACTTATAACTGACTCATTGATAAAGAGCGCTATGCGAATACCTATGATGTTGTATATAAGGTGCGTTTGAAAATGTTAGGACACCTCAAGAAAACGGAATTACCTCCCTTGAACTATTTCGGGAGTTAAGAGTTATCCACCTTGGAAAGGGTAGTCTACCCAGAGAGAAAGAAAACAAAGACCACGGCATCAGACACTTAATATAGCAATCGCGTCCAGCGGCCAATTAACTCATTAATTCATTCTGTGTTCAGTTTTAATAAATCTGTTAAACGTTTCTCTTGATAGTTCATCCATTTATTTACAAGTTATTATTCATAATTAACCTAAGTTACGAGGTTATAAAAGAAAATAAACAGGATTGGGTGTGCTGTGTAAGTATATTTTCTTTACTAAAGTAGATACTTTATTTTGGCATTTATTAATAAATTAATAAATATTGAAATTTTTAGTAATTCTCTCATGTTTTGTGGATTTATTGAATACATTTTTAGTGCCGACCCCTATATAATCGTAATCTAAGCTTTCTACAACTATTTCATTTTCTCCTATATTTTAGACATGTCTCTTCAACACACCATCCAAACGGGTCAAATTCCTCAGAACCTTGTAGTACTTATCCAAGAGGGACTTTGCCATATTGCAACTCTTAAAGACAATACATTTTTAAATTAAAGTTCATAAAAATAATTTATTTTCATTGACAACTCGTTCAGACACTCAAAGTTAATAGGTTTGTAAAGATTGAGATATGAGTGTCCCAATAACGTTCTAGGTGAAAATGGAAATAGATATTTAAATAGAATAACTTAAATATATTGCAGTTTGGAATCACGCTCATGTCTCCTTATGAAGAGTAAGATCCAATGATACTAACCCTCGTGCTTAGGATTCTTAATTGTGATCAAAATCTATTATATTAGTTTGATTCTAGAAAATACCTAATATTTGAGGCTTAAACTTAAGGGGTCTAAAGTGAACTGTCGAAAGAGTGTTCAACGGAGTTGTCGGAACATAACATATAGCTACGTGACAGTCTATTTTTAACGCCCCGAAAAGAGCTCAACTTTATTTTCTTCGTAAAGCCTCATACCAATATATTTTTAAAAGTAAATATCAAATTATATGTACCTACATACGTCGGCGTTTCAAGCCTCCGTTCTCATCAGTGTAGGATATGATCATTTAGGACGGTGCAAACACGCACGTGTGTGTGTGTGTGTGTGTGTGTTTGCCGATTTTTTTTAAAGACATAAATATCTGAAATAATATGTAGGGACGGGAAAAAGAAAACCACGCGGAAGAAACTATACAGAACAAGAAATATTTCAACACAGTTTATTACTGCTTTAGATTTGGTATTTCGTATTATTTTGACGAAATCTGCAAATCGAAACGAGGATGACTGTCTGTAAATTTCTTTCTGTTTTATATATTTTTTTCTCTCATTTCCTATTCCATGAATAAGAACTAATTTTGTAAGTTGCATCTAAATATTAGCGTAATGTTAATTAACATATGACAGACTAAGTAATAAGATGGTTGTTCAAGTATAATACATTGTTGAATCTTCACTATAATACGTTTGTTGAAAAAACAACATCAATAACGATGAAATTGCTGATGCCATTGTCTTATGATCAAATAATTTATTTCTTTTGATCTTTAATCTTTTCGATTGGTCAATTGACCGCACACATAATTGTTGCAATCAACTTGAACGATCTGCACATGTCTGACCCGTACATCATTCTTCATAATGATTCGCGGTTTAATCGTGAACAGATGGATAATAAATTATGATAAGTATCATGTTCGATTACTGCGAAAGATCAGGGCAGCCATTAATTTCTATTTCATTTTGTTTAATGCGTTATTTCATTTTATGTGTAGCTGTTTAGACCGATGCTCATTTGATGAAAAAAGAAAGGAAACGTTCACGTGGTGTCAATGTTAGTTGGTGAAAAAGGAAGATTAATGAAGATAGAAGAACGGGTCACGTCTTCTGTGACGCAAGAGGAAACAAAACAAAATCTCGTTAATCCGCTATTTATTAAACATTTGCAAAGAATTTTTGTACTACAATTCCAGACGAATGTTTCTACCAATATATGAACATTTGTGTTGCTATTGTGTTCAACATTTCTAGATGGAGATTAATAGAAACTTCCCATTA